>JAXIVJ010003351.1:35000-47500 GCA_036785665.1 Chirona hameri
CAACTCGTCGCTATCCGACCCGGAGAAGGCCGGCTACCTGACCTCGGAGCAGGCGCTGGCCGACTACGCCGACCTGCTGACCGACCTGCGCGCCACCCTGCCCGGAGCGGCGGGGAGCCCTATCATCGCCTTCGGGGGATCCTACGGCGGCATGCTGGCTGCGTGGTTCCGTGTGAAATACCCGCACGTCGTACAGGGGTGAGTTCACGCTACCCAGGCGTAGTCCAGGCTTACGAGGGACTGGCATGAGTAGTGAATAGGCAGTAGGTAACATGATAGTGTAGTGTGCAATGTCGCCACTTTTTTAGATGAGATTGGGATGGGGTATTATGGTAACGTTTAACCCGGGCATACGGTGAACGGGTAATGCATCAAGTAGAACATAGCATTAGTGTGGCGTCATCTATGCACGCACAACACATAGCACAGCTCTATGTTCAATGTAGCTGCTAATGCTCATCGATGACGTCACACGCTGATCAATACTGACATACCTCAGCATGGCTAAACTCATGAGTCATGAGCAGACGGCAGAGGCTCGGCAGGAAACTCAGCAGAGGCTCGGCAGGACCGAGGTTATAACATACTGCAGATGTATGGCTGTCGTACTCACTCAGACTGCTGGCCCTTGCTAGTGTTTGATTGTCCACAGTGTTCATATCGTTGCTCCTTTTTACACCGTTTGAATGCTGTGGCGTTCGGTTTTCCACGCCAGTGATAGGATGCATTTATATACCTATTTTAGGCCCTGGTGAAACACACATGAAAATCACGATACTATGTTCGATAACGCTGAGGACACCGTCCAAGTTCGAATCTATGATTGTGACCCAGCGGCAGGCCCCTGCCGCTGGAACGGTGGCCAATCACGGCATGGCGTGGCCGGGCGCCGCGCAAAGTTAGCGCGGTGAGCGAGCATTCGTCTCGCAGCGCCCGGGCCGGCCGGCCGTGTTTTCGCGACCGGAACGATTGTGTGCTGACACATCACAGAGAGTGAGAACCAATACAAAAAAAGTTTTTTAGTACAAGTACAAGTTTTTTGTATTGGTTCTCACTCTCTGTGATGTGTCAGCACACAATCGTTCCGGTCGCGAAAACACGGCCGGCCGGGCCGGGCGCTGCGAGACGAATGCTCGCTCACCGCGCTAACTTTGCGCGGCGCCCGGCCACGCCATGCCGTGATTGGCCACCGTTCCTGACGTCACGTCACGTGACTTGTGACGTCACGCGGAAGTCGGAGCTTAGTTTAAACGATTGAGCATGCAATGCTCAATCGAGCACCAATGCAATTATGACATATGATACCATCAGGCCCTGACACAGGGGCCTGATTCTTCACTTTGGAACACAGACGAGCTTGAAGATCATTCTCTGCTCGACAGCACGAATAGCGAGCGGATGCGAGGATGATAGAAACAGTAGCCACCGCATCCCGCGAGCTGAATGGATGATTCACTACATCAGCCACTTTTGAGCCCTGTCGAGCCTCAAGTAGTAGCGGGCATCCATGCGCCCTAGTGAAATTACTGATTGTGATTTCACTTTGAAGGGTCATTGCCACCTCGCAGGCCAATATGGAGTTGTTGGTGTGTATCGGTCCGTGCGTGCGTGCGTGCGTGCGTGCGTGCGTGCGTGCGTGCGTGCGTGCGTGCGTGCGTGCGTGCGTGCGTGCGTGCGTGCGTTCGTGTGTGCGTGCGTTCGTGCGTTCGTGCGTCCGTGCGTCCGTGCGTCCGTGCGTCCGTGCGTCCGTGCGTCCGTGCGTCCGTGCGTGTGTGCGTGCGTGCGTGCGTGCGTGTGTGCGTGTGTGCGTGTGTGCGTGTGTGCGTGTGTGCGTGTGTGCGTGTGTGCGTGCGTGCGTGCATGCGTGCGTGCGTGTGTGCGTGCGTGTGTGTGTACGTCCGTGCTTGCGTGCGTGCGTGCGTGTGTGCGTGCGTCCGTGCGTGCGTGTGTGTCGTCTGTTTCAGTGCACGTGCCGTTTGTTTCACTATACCCGTGCCGTCTGTTTCACTATACCCGTGCCGTCTGTTTCACTATGCCCGTGCCGTCTGTTTCACTATACCCGTGCCGTCTGTTTCACTATACCCGTGCCGTCTGTTTCACTATACCCGTGCCGTCTGTTTCACTATACCCGTGCCGTCTGTTTCACTATACCCGTGCCGTCTGTTTCACTATACCCGTGCCGTCTGTTTCACTATACCCGTGCCGTCTGTTTCACTATACCCGTGCCATCTGTTTCACTATACCCGTGCCGTCTGTTTCACTATACCCGTGCCGTCTGTTTCACTATACCCGTGCCGTTGGTTTCAGAGCGATCGCGTCGTCGGCACCGATCCTGCAGTTCACCGACATCACACCGTGCCAAGCGTTCAGCAAGGTGGTGACCAACACGTTCGCCAAGGACAACCAGGACTGCCCCCGCGTCATCCGCAAGTCCTGGGACGCCATCGATCGGCTCTTCCAAAGCCGTACGTGGCATTAATCAGACAATGTTGTGACCGCTATGACGTCATACAGCTCCGCTATGCATACAGCTTTCACTGTGCCCAGTAAGGTCGTGTTAGCATATATGTGGATTGTGGAATGATGGATAAGAGAACATGCCGGGAATTAGCTTTGAAGTGTTTACCAAGTGTGTTGACCGGGACTTCTGACATTAACCCGCGCCTTGCCGGTGCTCGGCCGCCTCGGCGCCACCTTCGCCGTGCCGGAGAGGGGGGGGGGGGGCGTTTTATAAGCCCCCCGGCCCCCCTCGAACTTGGCTCTTATGGAACGCAGACAAAAATATAAAACACCGTTCGAAAGCTCGTCAAAAATCATTTCGAAACTTGTTTTTGATTTCTTAGTCCAGGTCAATATTGAGGTCACCAGAGGTCATCAAATGTCAGATTTTCCGGTTTTAGGACTTCGACTCGAACACTCCCAAATATTTCGGGAACTATGATAGTTATGAACAAATAAAACGAAATGGAAAGCTCTTGAAAAATGCATTCCCACTTGGTGTATTCAAATTTTAGCTCAGGTCAATAGTTTAGGCTCCATAGGTCGGCAAAGGTCAACAGGGCCATTTTTGGCAAAACTGTTTTCGCAAATAGCTTCTTTACCTGATAAAGATACGGCTATCATTTTGACATCATCGTGTTTGTCTTGCCAAGGCGCTTCGAACCATATTCGTGGTGATCAGGTTAGGTCAACTTAGAAATTTGACCTCAGGTCAAGGTCAAGTGGTGACCCAAGTAGGTAATGTTGCATATTGGGAGACGTGTCTCGACGCGAAAAACACATTGGTGCCAGTTACACTTCTCTATCTTTATTATTCAATAGTTATTGACCAAAAGTACTGGTGACCTAAGACGACCTCGGCTGACTTTGTACGGGTTATTGAACAAAAATTGCATCTGGGCCATCAATAATGGCCGTGGTACTGAGGAATAAAATTGCATAAACTAAAAAAAAATCATAAACTTGCAACTTCATGATCCAGAAATAATTGGACTATGGAAAATTGGAAAGAATTTGCATGTGAATATTCTCCCATTGACTTATAATGAGGAGGTCACTAAATTGGCCGACCTTATGCTATTACTGATATAAAAATCCGAGATATACAAATTTTAGAAGGAACATATGACCTTATGAAATCCTGTAAGTTTGAAACCAATCGGCCAAAAAATATGGCTGTGGTACGACGGCAAACGTTTTTGGAGGTGGTGTCACGTGACCTGGTCTGGTGACCTGACCTTAGATGACCTGAGATCAAGCTTTTTACACAATGTGGGTAATTTATACCCCAACAGCTATGCCAAATTCGGCGGTGCTGCATGCCGTCGTTTTTCCACTATCCTCGAGAAAAAAAAACACTTTAGGGGGCGTCTAAACGCCTTCCCCGGCACGGCGTAGGTTAATGCTAATGTGTTCATAGATATCCGTCGTGCCAATAGACTAGCAGCTACCTAGGCGTACGATCCAGTGTAATGGATAGTGTTGCCTGTTGTACCATTGAGTACCTAATGTTTGTTCACACGTGCGGCATTGCGGTTTGATCCCGCAAACCGGTGTATTCAATACACCAAAATATTTTCCAATATGTTTTCGAAAAACGAAAACATGTCAAGATCCACATTTTGAATTACCGCTGTATTTCTGAGACAAAACTGGTCTAGAAATATGTGTCTGAAGTTGCAAGTTTATGATTTTGTTTTAGTTTATGTAATTTGAATTATCAATACCACTTGACGTGACCTTGTCCTGACCTAGACATGAACTTCACTGAGTCCCCTAGCAGAGGTAAACAAAACTTTGCGATTTTGCGATGTGACCTGAGACACAAATCGTTCGTGGCAGAGGTCAAATTGAGACACAAATGCCGATTAGTAGATTCGTATCACTTGAAACGGTTCGTGCAAAGAGTGAAACAAAAACAAGAATTGTGTTCCGCATTTCTAACTAACCCACCTATGGATACCAGACTATGGATGGGACCTATGGATTCTAATATGGATACCAGACGAGAGACGGGGTCTGGTATCCATATCCACCACATATCAAAAACCTGGTTTACTGTTTCACCAAACCACCCAGTGACCCAGGCTGGCGGAACTGGCCAAAGTTTCGCCCAGTTCGAAGCTTGGCGATCGTAAGCTCGCTAAGATGCGTCGCGACTCACGACAAGCCAAAGGCACTTTTTTCGCCGGTGAGACACGATGAGTCGCGAGACACGGCAGCCTTATTTTGGCATATTGGGCGTGTCTAGGCGTATTTTCACCAGAGCACCCAGCGGGTGGCGCCATCTGCCCCGGCTCGTTCTGCCGGCGCGGCCGCGGCCGCGACGCCAGCGACATCTGACCCGAGAAGCCCCGCCGGCGAAAATGTCTTATGCACGCGTCAAGAACCGTGAGACACATTTGAGTCGACAAAATTTGGCGTGAGACTCACAATATTTTTGACCTCTGTCCCTTAGAATGAACTCAATCGCTCAAAATGTTCCCAAAATTTCCGCGTGGTGAAAATGGACCTTGCCCTAAATTGTCCTATATTAATTCACTGAAATATTGCGATCCCGTTGCTCCCGCCTTGACCAGCGAGCACCAGTGTTTAGAGCAACTCCTGTCACCACTACTGACGTGCTGACCCCTGCCTGTTCCTGTCACCAGAGGAGGGCTGATCCGTGAGCACCAGGTGTTCAGAGCACCTCCCGTCACCCTCCTGACCTGCTGACCTCCTTCTCTCTGTCTCTCAACGTCACCAGAGGAGGGCCTGGACTGGCTCAGCTCGGCCTGGAGTCTGTGCCAGCCGCTGAACGCCTCCGACCTGGCCGACTTCCGCATGTGGCTCTCCAACATGTACAGCAACTACGCCATGATCGATTACCCGTACCCGGCCAACTTCCTCTCCCCGCTGCCCGGCTTCCCCGTCAAGGTAAGATCTCCCATGGTACCCCTACCCAGCCTACCCGTACCACAACTACTCGTACCCGGCCAACTTCCTCTCACCCCTGCCCAGCTTCCCGTAAAAGTAAGACCCTGGTATTTGGCTAACTGTTCACCCCCTGCCCCATGACCTTCACTCTTATTCCCTACCTTTATCGGGTCCCATGAAGGAAGGACCTGTTTGTGTGTGCATTCTTTGTATGTACAACTGCCGCCTGCCGTTCAGGGCAAAACGGTGGCTTGTACGCGTCATCACAGTGTTTCACACCTCATGCATGCCACTCTTCGTAATACAATTTCAAAGTATATTACAATTACGGAAATAATTCAAATAAACATCAAGTGCATATTAAGTATACAAAAGACAGAATTTATACAAATAAAATGAAGTGTATTGTTTTGCATCTGTTGCTTTTTGAAGGTCATCAAACAACCATTGAAATAACTACACTGTTCATCCTACATCATCACACACGCTTCGTTTGAACAGATAACACCTCTCCGCCTTGCCAGTCTTCACCAACCTCCACATGCAGCAAATTTCCTGCCACTGAAGCGTCCAATCACGGCAGCTGACTCGGTACCGGTGCTGCTGTGTCCGCCAGGTGGCCTGTTCCTACCTGCATGATGACCACGGTAATGACGACAAGTCGCTGCTGGTGAACCTGTACGACATCATCAACCTCTACTTCAACTCGACCGGCGGCGCGGACTGCATCGACTCCAGCAGCCAGGGCACGGACGCGCTCGGCGACGACGGCTGGGGCTTCCAGGTTAGTGGCCCGCGCCCGCCCGCCCGGACTGGCACGCCACCGAACCAGTCTGAATTGTCTGAAGTTTATTGTCCCAATCACCCGGCCTGGCCTGGCCCGGTCAGAGGTATGTTGCCCCGAATGCTCAGTCTCCCTCGTGAATGTGTTCCAACAGCTCTCGCTCAATATTTATTGAATAGCTCCCAACAGCTCTCGTTTAAATATGTTTGGCCAGATGGATTTCAAAATAATTAACATAAATGTTTATTATTGTCCAGGTGTTAAACATATTTTGACCGTGTCCAGAAGGAACAACAGGTAGGTATGCTTCGGCACGAAAAACTTTAACTTATAAATTGTGCCAGTTACCAGGAATTGCGCGATCGGATGGTAAGGTGAGGGCCCGCGCAACAACCTCTGTTTAGCACGGCACCCAAACTCGGAAATCCATCCATTAAAAAGATTCAGACCAATTTTGTAATAATTTAAATGCACATTTATTACATATTTTATATGATGACACTTACAAGACGAATAGTTGCAGACCTATTCGTAAGTGATTTATTTATTCAAGTTATTGCGTATCCCAAGTTTAAACCATGGGCTTAGTTATGGTGCTTAACTATGTTATCCTATCCTGGGCTCAACTGAAAGAGCTATCACACAAGCATAACAACCCTTCTCAAAGTAAAAGTCAAAGTCATGTATTAAGATACATCCACGTTGTGGCTTTTACGTATCCAGTCAGAGTACATGTGTAGTGATATCTAAATACAAAGGCACAGTGCAAACACGATAAAAAACAAAACAATACGATCGCGGTCAATAAAAGAGAACACATTGTACATGGTAGGCCTGTCATCGCACGGTATGAGGCTTAACCACCAACCATAAGAAAATTGAAGCGGTCAATGCAGGTCACATGCTATCCACATATCGGAAACCGCAACCCCGACTGCGGGTGTTCACCTTAGACCTTAGAGATGTCAGTGTTCCAGGTTTTCGCCGCTCTAAATGCAAACGCACGCTGGCTGCTCGACAGCTTACACAACGGCAGTTCCAGCGCTCCTGCCGCAGCAGCTCGGGACTCGCGTAGCGATACATGGGCTCGCCGGACAAACATGGCCCTGATGGCGGGAGGACACTGCTCGGCGTTAAGCGCTCTGTGCACCTGGATGCGGTCGTGCTGGCGCACCATCTCATCGACTCTCTGCCAGCCAAGCGATACCAGGGCAGGTGTCACATGCTCAAAACGCCGCACTCCCGTCACCAGCCTGGCCGCGAAGTTGACAGTCTTTTGCACTCGGTGCAAGTGACACTGGGCGGCTCCTCCCCAAACGGATAGACAGTATTGGATATGGGGAAATACGTGGGCGTGGATGAGGAGTTTAAGGGCATCAGGTGTGAAGTGATGGCGGATCTTGTATAGGGATGAAAGGATGGCGTTGCATCGTCGGACCACCATGGATATATGAGGTTCCCATGTCAGGTGCTGGTCGAGGAGGACTCCGAGTATTTTTTACATTTTGGCATGGATAAATTTCCGAGCCGGACAGAGTGATGTGAAAGTCTTTGGCCTTTTTGAGGGATGCTTTGGTTCCGATGATGGTAAAGAAAGTCTTGTTCGGATTCATTTTCAGACTGTTTGCCTGAAACCAATTTTGGAGATGGAGAATCGACTCTTCGACCCGCACCTTCAGGTTGGATAGGCCGTCGGCAGTGGGTGAGGAATGGTCAAGGAGCTGGGTGTCGTCGGCGTAGGACAGGAGGCGGCCGTGGGTGAGGAAGGAGGACAGGTCGTTGATGAAGATGAGGAAGAGGACTGGTCCGACGATGGAGCCCTGAGCTACTCCGTGGGTCAGTGGGAGAGGAATGGAGGAGCCGCCGTTTACCGTCTGTTTTCGGTCTTGGAGGTAACTCCGGAACCATGGCGACTGCACACCATACCACTCAAGCTTATCCAGGAGGACACCATGATCGACACTGTCGAAGGCCTTGCTCAGATCAAGCGTCGTTAGCGACGCGACTTGGCCCTGGTCAATCTTTTTCGAGATCCAGTCGACAGCGTCGAGCATGGCGTCCTCCGTGGAGTGGCACGGTTGATACGCATACTGACATGGGGAGAGTACGTGATTGTGGACTAGGTAAGATACGAGTTGAACGGACACTACTTTTTCAGCAATTTTTGAAAGCACCGGTAGGATCGAAATTGGCCTAAAATTGTTCATATCTGAACGGTCGCCCGATTTGTGGGCTGGGGTAACTCGTGCTATTTTCCAGGCTGTGGGAAAGGTGGATGTGATGATGGAGTGGTTGATGAGATGGAGGATGTTCTCCAACCAGCTCATATTATACAGCCGGCTGAAAACCTCCCTGACGTAGCGATGCTCCTGACGTAGCGATGCACAGACAATGAATGAGACGTGCGGACAGGAGTAGGTACCGCGGTCGGCCCCGCGAGACTCCGTGTCTCGCAGGAGTACCGCGGTCGGCCCCGTGAGACTCCGTGTCTCGCAGGAGTATCGCGGTCGGCCCCGTGAGTCTCCGTGTCTCGCAGGAGTACCGCGGTCGGCCCCGTGAGACTCCGTGTCTCGCAGGAGTACCGCGGTCGGCCCCGTGAGACTCCGTGTCTCGCAGGAGTATCGCGGTCGGCCCCGTGAGACTCCGTGTCTCGCAGGAGTATCGCGGTCGGCCCCGTGAGTCTCCGTGTCTCGCAGGAGTATCGCGGTCGGCCCCGCGAGACTCCGTGGCTCGCAGGAGTACCGTGGTCGGCCCCGTGAGACTCCGTGTCTCGCAGGAGTATCGCGGTCGGCCCCGTGAGACTCCGTGGCTCGCAGGAGTACCGCGGTCGGCCCCGTGAGACTCCGTGTCTCGCAGGAGTATCGCGGTCGGCCCCGTGAGACTCCGTGTCTCGCAGGAGTACCGCGGTCGGCCCCGCGAGACTCCGTGTCTCGCAGCAGATGTTACCAGCACCTGTCGCGCATACTGCCAGCTTACGCCAGCTTTCACGCCAGCTTTCTTGCACGCCAGCTTTCTTGCACGCCAGCTTTCGTCGGCGTGTCTGGCTGTCACGGGGAATCTCGTCACGCGCTCCTCCACTGCCCGGGTGGCAAGGGAGGGCCCAGCTGATCCGTTCGTCACAGGACGAAGACGCGCAGACTCGCGGGGTCATGGTCGTGTTATTGACTAGAAGGTCGGATCGCGGTAAATGCCGATGTAAAAGTTTGAAGGAATGTGGGAATTATTATTCTCATTTAGGGGTGTAATCCATTCAAAGCTGAGCCATCTGCTTGAAATTGAGCTCAGCCGATCCTAGTCTAATTCAAAACTGATATCGTCACTGACGGCCCGGTAAAAGTGTCGTGCTATGCAGGACTTTGCCATCCCACCTGAACCGCCACACCCACTCACATTCCACCCGCCACTACTCTCCATACAGGCTTGCACCGAGATGGTCATGCCCATGTGCAACGACGGCATCAACGACATGTTCTACCCATCTCCGTGGAACCTGACTGAGTACACTTCCGACTGTCTGAAGAAGTACAACGCGCCCTCTCGTCCGCTGATGGTACCGCTGCTGTACGGAGGGATCAACCTGACGGGCAGCAGCAACATCGTCTTCGCCAACGGCCTGCTGGACCCGTGGTCGTCAGGCGGCGTGATGCGATCCCTTTCAGACACCCTAGTCTCCGTCATCATTCCGAACGTAAGCTGAGCGGGAGCGGTGGGGGGGGGGGAGGGGGTTGAGAGGGACGGGATAGAGGGGTTATGGTCGGGACGGTGAGGACTCGGGGTGACGGAGCGGAACGGGACGGGACATGAAAGAGGGTGGTCGGACGGGCAGGTGCAGGACGATTTTTTTGGGAAGAGGTTGGGAAGAGGTTGGGAAGAGGAGGAATAGGAAGGAAGAGGTGGGAAGAAAAGAGAGCGTTGTCTGCAAGAAAGTCCGCCCGACTTCGGTGGTGAGGCCTCAGAGATTCGGCTTGAGTTATTGCATTACAGTTAACTCAGAGAGATGCGAGTTTCGGTTAGCTGATAGAACATTGCCGCTCGACGCTGCCTCTCTAAGTCGCTGTCATTTGCTGACGCCGAATGTCTGGGCTCCCACACCCTCTCATTTTAGCTGGAACGTATGGGTGCCGCTGCTATACATTTTACCCGTCCGTGACCCATTATATAGGGTCAACGAATCCGTTTGGACCGATTGACCAATATGACTCATCCCATCATCCTACCTGTCCGACGGTCATCTGCTCCATCTGACCCGTCTGACCCGTCTGACCGGTCTGAATCACCTAACCAGTCTGACCCGTCTGGCCCGTCTGAATCACCTAACCAGTCTGATCCGTCCGAATCACCTAACCAGTCTGATCCGTCTGACCCACCTGGCCCACATGATCAGACTGACCCATTTAACTTACACCCACCATATCACCCGTATGATGACCCTATAAACTGTGTGCCCACTTGACCCATCTATCTGAGCCATCTGACCTATTTGACCCATTTGACCCATTTGACCCATTTGACCCATTCGACCCATTCGACCCATTTGACCCATTTGACCCATTTGACCCATTTGATCCATCTGACCCGTCTGATCCATCTGGCCCATGTGACCCTCCTGACCCACCTGACACACACGACCCACCGCAGGGGGCCCACCATCTGGACCTGCGTGCCTCTGACCCGGCCGACCCCCCTGATGTCATCGATGCCCGTCGCGTCGAGCGTGAGTTCATCGGCGTCTGGATCGCCCAATACCAGAAGGTCAAGGACAGCAACGAGTACAACGCTGCCAAGAGGCGGTGGTGAGGCGGACTCGGAGGTCGCTCCCGAGGCCAGCACACGGACTCGGAGGTCGCTCCCGAGGCCAGCACACGGACTCGGAGGTCGCTCCCGAGGCCAGCACACGGACTCGGAGGTCGCTCCCGAGGCCAGCACACGGACTCGGAGGTCGCTCCCGAGGCCAGCACACGGACTCGGAGGTCGCTCCCGAGGCCAGCACACGATGGGCGTCTATACCCAAGTTTAGCGAAAAAAATAGCTGTATGTTCTTTGAGTGGTAGATACACATATATTGATTGGCTTGTTTGACTTGATTGACTGTGACGGCGCATTCCGTGATTTGGAACCTGAATAAAATGAAACTCTTCGGATGATGTTTGAACTTTCGGATCTAAATGGGGAATGCTACCGCATTGTGATATTTTCGGTTGTTCCGCGGACAAGCATACTGGTGTACAGTTCAAATCAAATATATTTCGTTATCCAACTAGATTTATATTATACTTATATTTCGATAAATGTCGTCTTCGCGTCCATCCTTGGTGTGGTGGTGGTGGTGGTGTATTGTAGTTTTAGGGCACCACGACTACTGAAGTTGTATGGCTCCCAACGTCCATTCTCGATGTAAACAGCAGAAACACATTCGTCTCACATATTTATGTCCACACGATTATGTAACGGGATCCTTTCGGCAAACATCGCTCCTCAGGCTTTAGTTCTCGTAACGGGATCCTTTCAATATCACACCATCGAGTTTTCTTTGTGGCTTTCAACTATTGCTCAACATTGCACCAGGAGTGTAGTTTCGTAAAAATCAGTTGGAGGCGGGGGGCTGAACCGAACTCAGGTTCATACTAGCGTAAAAAACGAAATGGCACGAGGCAAGATGGCAGGCACGTGTGCCAGCATGTTTGTGAATGTAAACTTGTGATCAGTAGAGGCTCCCATGTAAACAATGGTAGATCAACGTAACTGACCGATCCAGGGGCGTCGCCGATAATTTTTGAGTGTGGAGGGGGTTGGCTGAAATGACGAAAAATATACCCCCATTGTTATGAGTGTATTTAAGCCTTTGCAGCATTTTTCATGTGGATTTTCATGTTATAGAAGGTACTTGATATTTAGCGCCGACAAGCGGCGCGAAATGTTTACGGGTATGCCTGATAAAACCCAGAAATATAGGCGGTGGGCCTTGTAGAGGATAAGAAACTAAAATACTAAGACGATGACGATGGCTTCGTTATGACGATGGTCACCGATGTGACGACGCGAAGCGGCGTGAAAATGTTAATTTTTGGCCGTGCAAAACGAAATTGTCATATTGGAACCAGACCGTGAGTGAGGCCAAGCCTCAGGAACCCCCTTTTCTGGTTGCCCATCTGGGTATGATGCAAAATATTGAAATGAAGGTAGTTTGTCATATACATTAGCGTCTCTGATAGTAAATCACGATGACCGGTGGCAGTCAGCGTTCAATAGAAGGTGCATGTGATAATTGAATAACCGTATACATATGTAGTGTACCGAACTG
>JAXIVJ010003351.1:57500-75000 GCA_036785665.1 Chirona hameri
CTATTTCTGAACCCACTTTTATTTGAATCATTTTTGTCAGAGAATCTTAGTTCTTACATGTCCATAAGTATAATTTTGCTTCAACTACTGCAAACATATTATAACACCGAAGCATTTTTGCAACTTAGCAGCTTACTATGGCTTTATATATTTTATCCCCTTTCCAAAAGTCTGTTCTGGATCAACCATTGTATCACATCACCCTGGTATCCCTATCATAAAACATACTATTTTGTTCATCACATATGTACCGCTATAGGAGCCATAGGATAGTTCTCGGCAGGGGCGCTGTAGCGCCCCTACCGAGGACGCTACAGTTTGAACGAGGGTCCCTCACGCTGACCGAACGTCCTTTCAGGCCTAGCAGACTGAGGGCCCCTCAGGCCGACTGTGGCAGACTCAGGCAGTCCGAGGGCACCCTGTGACCCTCATGCCGACTGAGGCATAGGAGGCGGAACGGGGGGGGGGGGGGGGGCACCGGGCACCGTGCCCCCCTTGAATTTGCAAGGGGGTACCCATATCAAAGTGCCCCCCCTAAATTTGGTATGGCTAAGGTTCATGAGTTAGGTCTAATTATCAAATTTATGGAAACACATTTGTTTAATGCCGTGATTATTTGCGAGCGTAATAATGCAGGCCTGGCATTTCCGTTGAATAGGCCAGACGTTGCGTCAATAGCATGCAGTGGTTTAGTGCACGACAGAAACCGCGCTAACAAGGGCGGATCCAGGGGGTACCGAACGGGGCCATGCCCCCCCCCCCCCCAAGCCTGTTTAAGGGGGGCCAAACTATGTTTTGGCCCCCCCAAGACGTGAAATTTAATGCATGCTATATTTGCGTTTTTAGAACGGTACTGGGCATCCCAAAATTGCAGCAGTCAAAATCAAGCTAGCCACAGTCAAAAACTGAAAAATTTCGCGCCGCTTCGCGGCATGACACAAGTCTCGCAATTGCATATACAAATTTGGAAAATTAATTAGTCTTGCAGAGGCTCTCCTTGGCGGTAATTGCTGGCCCCAGGGCCAACTCTCTTCATAAAATATTATCTTTAAAGCGGGCTACATGTTTAGCTTGTCTGCCGAGTTCCGAAAAAGGCGACGCGAACGCAAAGACGCGGACTTCGGCAACCGGAAGCTGTTCCAGCGGTGCCCAACTTGTTGGCCCGAAGAGCTAATAGTGGGGACCAGGCCAGGACTATCTCCCCAAGCCATCTCCCCCAGGCTCCTCCAGATCCCCAGGGACCATTTATGCGCGGAAATGTCGGTCTGCCTCTTGCTACTTTGAAACCATTTGCACAGTTACCAGTTGTTTGTATGTATATGTATACAGACTACAGTTATTATTATCATATGTACTATTGAGCGCAGACTGCCCCCGGCCATCGTGATTTACTATCCGAGGCTAATGTATGTGAAAAACTACCTTCATTTCAACATTTTGCATCATACCGAGATGTGCAACCAGGAAAAGGGGTTACCTGAGGCTTGGCTCCACTCACGGTCTGGTTCCAATATTAAAAATGCGTTTTCCACGACCTAAAATCAAAATGTTCACGCCGCTTAATGTTCACGCCGCTTCGCGGCGTCACATCAGTGGCCATCGTCATAACGAAGCCATCGTCATCGTCTTCGTTTCGTCGTAACGCTGAATTGAATGAATAACATTTTTAGCTTATTATCCTCTACAAGGCTAAGAAGCTAAAAATGCCTATGTTTCTGGGTTTTATCAGGCAAACCCGAGCAAAAAAAAATTCGCGCCGCTTCGCGGCGCTTAATAACAAGTACCTACTATAACATGCAAATCCACATTAGAAATGTTGCAAAGGCTTAAATACACGCATAACAAATTGGGGTAGATTTTTTCTCTCGTCATTTCAGCCGACCCCCCCCCCCACTCAAAAATTATCGGCGACGCCCCTGGGTACAGCTGACAATTGACATAGTTTTTCTCAGTGTAAGGCAATGTTGGAACAATACAAACAGCAAGCTGACATCTTTCCTTTTTCGATATCCCAAAAGGTCGAAAACCTAAAAAAGGAAAGAATCGAAATCGTGTGGTTGCAAAATAAAGTGGCCCAAATCCGGGGAGAAATTCGAAATTGGGGGTCCGCTAAAAAACGGTTTCCCCCCCCCCCCCCCCCCCAAAAAAAAACGGCCGGCTGGATCCGCCCTTGCGCGCTAATGCACATAATGCGCAGCTTAGACTTAAAGGGAAACAATGACCTTTTGATTTTGTTAGCAACAATTTATTTGGCTACCGTTATGGTATTAAAATGTGATCTAAATTTAAGAATTAAATAACATTATTCCCTAATTCAAAGTTGGAAGTTTGGAAAAATTAACAAGCAAGTACATTCATGATCGGTATTTCCCCTTCACTATTAGAAAGCGACACATCTGGCGCTTTTGTATCAATCTGTTCAACGTTGTTGAATGGACACTTCTAAACAAATCGCCGACACGCCTCGATAGGTCGCCTCGATGTGCATCGATGAGCTTCCGATTGAATTGCCAGTTTTTGTATTGTTTGTTATTTTTTGGGAAAAAATGATTATTTGTCATGATAATATAAAGCATAGTGTTATACATAGCCAGAGAAAAAAAAACTATATAAAACTCCTAATGTTGCAAATAAATGAAGCCCTTTTCACAAATGGGGGGTCGCAACCACTAACAAGGGCGGATCCAGGATGGGTGGTTTGTGTCAGTTGGGGGGGGGGGGGGCAATCCCCAAAAGTCTCACACAATTCTGAAAACTCATCGGATTTCGCTTGCTTGTGCATCGATAACGGATGTAAAATAACTTTTCTTAGTAAAATTTGCTTACATTTTATATTATCTCAGGAAATGTGTCAAATTTGCGGCGATTTCAGGTGGTTTGGGGGGACATGGCTCCGTGACCCCCCTCTGGATCCGCCAATGACCACTAACTAGGCCGCCATTATATGCATCAGTTAACTGCTAATTTAGTTACCTTTTTATTCAATGGCTGTTAATTGTAGAGGATCGACGGGCATATAATCACAACAAGCAGAACGCAAAATATATTTTCCACTACATTGCGTAAAAATGCGATACGAGAAAAGCCGCTGTCTGATGAGGACCAAAAGTACTTGCAAGTACCGATCGTTAAAAGTGTGGAACGCTTTAAATCAACTATCAATTACTAATTAACTTGAAATATCTTTCGGTAGGAAAGTTTGTATGCAAAATGTGATGAATTTACAATATATTTTGGTCTTGTCTGTCGATTTAAAATAATAACTCCATTTTTATGGGAAAAGGTAATTATTTCCCGTGCCCCGCTGGGGGGGGGGCAATATTAATTGACCCCCTCCCGGATTTTCTTAATAACTTGAAAATTATGATAGATATTGACATAAAACTTAACGTACTTTATGCTACATCAATTATACGTCTTCTCATAAAAATGCAATAAAATTGAAATTATGGGAGATAATGACGTTTCAATGACGTAATGTCATGCAATTTTGTGGTGAAAAAACGATACATGTTTGACAAATCGTATGAAATATATTTTTGGTGCAAATTGGAAATAAAAACGTCAAAAGAAAGTAAATTAAATTCTCGTTAAAATGGCTATCTCGGATGTTAGCAATTTGGGGTTTTGATCTCCAAAAAATAACAAACCTTTTTTTCGGGAAAATTGCCACAAATCGGAATTTTTGAAGATATAATAAACCGGAATATACATTAGAGAAACAAATATGAAAGATATCCCAACCAAATTTCAAAGGAATATCTTTATTTTTGACTGACGTATCCCGCGCCGTGCCGGAGGAGGGGCGCGTTTAGACGCTCCCAACCCCACTAAGGTTTTTCAAGAATAGGACCCAGGACGGGCCCATGAGGCTCTTTGTTGTACTGAAAATGTATGTCTTTATGTCTAACTCTCGACCGAATAAAGATAGAGAAGTAAAACCAGCACCAATGTGTTTGTCTCGTCGAGACACGTCTGCCAATATGCAACATGACCTACTTGGATCACCACTTGACATTGACCTGAGGTCAAATGTATAGGTTGACCTAACCTGGTTTGAATTACTATGAGTCGAAGCGTCTTGACAAGACAAACACGATGGCGTCAAAATTATTGCTTTATCTTTATTCCGTAAAAATGTTTGCGAAAAAAATAGTTTTGCCAAAAAATAACCTTGTTTACTTTTGATGACCTCTGGAGCCTCAACAGTCAACTATTGACCTGAGCCAAAATTTGAGGACACCCTGGCAATTGAGTTTTTCAAGAGCTTTGATTGTTTTTCTGTTTGTTTCTATCTAGCATATTTCCCCCGATATATTTGGGGGTTTCTGCCGCAGGGCGGGGAAAAGTTACCGTTCCGCCATTCAAATCGGCGACAAATCTATAGCCATCGGTAGAGTAATCGGTGACAAATCTTAGACAGACAAGTAGGTACCATACCTTTGCAAATGTTCACCTACGTCATGATACTTGCGAATTAATAATTAATATATCATTATCCTGCAGCTATAAAATATAAGCAAGCGGTACAATCACGGTAGTTTTAGGTACAACCACGGTAAATAAAACACTGGAGGATGACCAGTTCGTACTACGAGTTCGTTTATTCACGGAACAAAAAATGCGCAATATCAGCGATAATGAGCACTGTGCGCAGCCTGGCGGCTGGGAAACGTCACGTGAACGCCACACGCTGTTCAATTACAACGGAGACAGAATGGTAGTATGTCGCCGTTCTGTCGCCGATCGGGTATGCATCGTTTGCAGAGTACAGAACAGAGGCCATCGAATGGGCACCAAAAGTAGGGGATCTAAACCGAAGAAGAACATTTGAAGGCAAGTAGCACACCTATGCACACTACATGCCCGTAACCGAAATGAAACACATTATGGGATAAATTCACCATTTTAGTCTAAGAAAATATGTAAAAATCCATAACTGATTGTATTTCGTTAAAATGAAGCCAGGCATTGGGCACGATCAGATCTTAAAAATACGTTTCAGACCAGACCAGGAACCCTTAGGCCGACAGACGCTCGGACCCTCAGACCCTCAGGCAGACAGTTCTCCTTCAGGCCGACCGATGGCCCCCTCAAGCCGACCGAGAGCCCCCTAAAGTCGACTGAGGACCCTCAGGCCGACCGAGGGCCCTGCCAAGCCGATCGAGGGCTCCGTCAAGCCGACGTAGGCCCATCGGGCCAAACAAGGGCCCATCAAGCTGACCGAGAACCCCTCAAGCTGACCGAGAACCCCTTAGGCCGAACAAGAGCCCCTCAGGCCGGCCGGGCCCGCTCAGGCCAATCAGGGGCCCCAAGCCGACCAAGTTCAGGCTGACAGAGGACCTCCCAGAAAGACTGAGGGCCTCCTTAGACCGACTGAGGCCTTGGGCCCTCCTGGCTAACCGAGGACCCCTCAAGCCGATTGAGGGCCCCTCAGGCATCAAGCCGACCCAGGGCCCCTCAGGCCTCAAGCCGACCGAGGGCCCCCTCAAGCCGGCCGAGGGCCATCTCATGTCGACTGAGGGCTCCTCGTGCTGACTGAGGGCTCCCTCAGGCCGGAGAAGGGACATCTAAGGTCGACCGAGGGCCCCTCAGGCGGAACGATGGTTTGTCAAGCCAACCGAGGGCCTTTCAAGCCAACCGAGGCCCCTCAGACCGACTGAGGGTCATATAAATCCGATCAAGGGCCCCTCAGGCCGACTGTGGACCCCCTCAGGCCAACTGTGGCCCCCAGGCCGACTCTGGGCCCTCTCAGGCCGACTGTGGGCCCCCTCAGGCAGGCCAAAGGCCATCTCACGCCGACCAAGGGCCATCTTAGGACGACCGAGGGCCTCCTCATTAGGCCGGGTCATTCGATAGGTTTTTGCGAGCATGCACAGATTAATAGTGCAATTATTATGCGCTATATCATTCAAAACTTACATGATTTTTTAAAAAATTTCAAATCAAATTTGGAGGTGCCAACCGGCCTCTTTTTACGGACACTTTTGCGATCTTTTCGTCAATATCGTACATTTGGGCATTAATTATTGTTTACAATTTTCTGAAAATATCATTTTCGAATTTTCCGTATGCTGTTTGACAACCGTAGTGATTGTCATGGAGTTATCGTGGACAATGAAGCTGTTTCTCTGCATTTCCTGTAAGGATTCAGTGGCGGCGGATAAGGAGAGGGCATGGGGGAAGCTGCCCCCCCCCACTCAAAAAGTTGGGGGGGAGTAAACATATGACCCCCCCCCCCCCCCCCCGCCCCGCCCCATACATTTGTAAGAGTTGGTTCAAGAAGTTGGTTCAATTTTGTATTTTTGAACGACAAATTGACCGATGGCCCCGAGGTGACTCCATCGAGCCTGAGGGGCCCTCTAAGGCCGACAGAAGGCCCTCAGTCAGCCTAAGGGGCCCTCAGAAGGTCTGAAACTTCAACATGGGCCTGTCCGACGTTTTGTTGCGACCATTTAGAGGCCCTACAAAATATAGTGGCCTAAATCCGAGGAAATACCATTTCGCGACATTTGTGTGGGGGAGGGGCCTTTGGCCGTGTGGAGGGGGCCTTTTGGCCGACGGGGCCCCATGTTTTTTTTGTCCCCCCCCCATCCGAAAATACCTGCCGCCGTCACTGACTGAAATGGAGCACCAGCAGATTAACTCCATGGTAAAATATATTTAAAGTGGGTGGGAAGGAGTGCGTGCCAAAACAAAGTTGACAGCATGAGCTTGATCCGCCCCTCGAGACAGGACAGGTACTTGTCCTATCTCCAGAAGTGAAGCCCGGTGCCTGTCCTGTCTCCAGACATGAGGCCCGGTGTCTGTCCTGTCCCCAGACGTGAGGCCCGATATCTGTCCTATCTCCAGACGTGAGGCCCGATACCTGCCCTGTCTCCAGACATGAGTCCCGATACCTGTCTTATATCCAGGCCCGGTGCCTGTCCTGTCTCCAGACATGAGGCCCGGTGCCTGTCCTGTCTCCAGCGGGAGGTCAAAGTTTTCACATTGAAAACTTTGACCTCCAGAGGTAAAGCTCGTTGACCCCGGACCCTACGAATTGGCTGGAAATTGGCACACCTGTAGTACTCAGGGTCCCCATTCAGTGGTGTAAAGTGTTTCCCGTCACAATGAAAACTTAGACCTCCAGAGGTCATCATAGTTCAAGGTCGTTGACCCGGACCCCTACGATTTGGCTGAAAATTGTCACACATGTAGTGCTCAGCATCCCTATTCAGTGGTGTGAAGCGTTTCCTATCACATTGGAAACTTTGACCTCCAGAGGTCATCATAGTTCAAGGTCGTTGACCCGGACCCCTACGATTTTGCTGCAAATCGGCACACATTTAGTACTCAGCATCCCCATTCAGTGGTGTAAAGCGTTTCCCATCACATTGCAAACTTTGACCTCCAAAGGTCATCATAGGTCAAGGTCGTTGACTCCGGACCCCTACGATTTTGCTGAAAATTGGCACACATGTTATACTCAGGGTCCCCATTCAGTGGTGTAAAGCGTTTCCCGTCACATTGAAAACTTTGACCTCCAGAGGTCATCATATTTCAAGGTCGTTGACCCGGACCCCTACGATTTTACTGAAAATTGGCACATATTTAGTACTCAGCATCCTTATTCAGTGGTGTAAAACGTTTCCCATCACATTACAAACTCTGACCTCCAAAGGTCATCATAGGTCAAGGTCGTTGACCCCGGACTCATAAAATTCGGCTGAAAATTGGAACACATGTGGTACTCAGCGTCCCCATTCAGTGGTGTAAAGCGTTTCCCATGACATTGAAAACTTTGACCTCCAGAGTTCATACAGCTCAGCTTCGGATTCGGAATCACATTCATCGGACCCCCACGATTTGGCTTAAAATTGGCACACATGTAGTACTTAGCGTCCTCATTCAGTGGTGTTAAGCGTTACCCGTCACATTGAAAACTTTGACCTCCAAAAGTCATCATAGGTCAAGGTCGTTGACCCCGGACCCCTACGAATTGGCTGAAAATTGGAACACATGTAGTACTCAGCATCCCCATGCAGTGGTGTAAAGCGTTTCCCGCCACATTGAACATTTTGACCTCCAGAGGTCATCATAGGTCAAGGTCGTTGACCCCAGACCCCTAAGATTTGGGTGAAAATTGGCACACATGTAGTACTCAGGGTCCCCATTCAGTCGTATAAAGCGTTTCCCGTCACATTAAAACTTTTACCTCCAGAGGTCATCATAGGTAAAGGTCGTTGACCCCGGACCCCTACAATCAATGTGACGGGAAACGCTTTAAAGCACTGAATAGGGATGCTGAGTACTACATGTGTGCCGATTTTCAGCCAAATCGTAGAAGTTCGGGGTCAACGACCTTGACCTATGATGACCTCTTGAGGTCAAAGTTTTAAATGTGATGGGAAACGCTTTACACCATGGAATGGGGATGCTGAGTACTACATGTGAGCCAATTTTCAGCCAAATTGTAGGGGTCCGGGTCAACGACCAAGAACTATGATGACCTCTGAAGGTCAAAGTTTTCAATGTGACTGGAAACGCTTTACATCACTGAATTAGGACGCTGAGTACTACATGTGTGCCAATTTTCAGCCAAATCGTAGGGGTCCTGTGAATGTGATTCCGAATCCGATGCTGAGCTGTATGATCTCTGGAGGCCAAAGTTGTCGACGTTACACCACTAAATGGGAACGCTGAGTACTACATGTGTGCCAATTTTCAGCCAAATCGTAGGGGTCCGGTGAATGTGATTCCGAATCCGAAGCTGAGCTGTATTACCTCTGGAGGTCAAAGTTTGCAATGTGATGGGAAACGATTTACACCACTGAATGGGGATGCTGAGTACTACATGTGTGCCAATTTTCACCCAAATCGTAGGGGTTCGGAGTCAACGACCTTGACCTATGATGACCTCTGGAGGTCAAAGTTTTCAATGTGACGGAAAACGCCTTACACCACTGAATGGAGACCATGAGTACTACATGTGTGCCAATTTGCAGCCAAATCGTAGGGATCCGGGGTCAACGACCATTATCTATGATGACCTCTGGAGGTCAAAGTTTTCAATGTGACGGGAAACACTTTACACCACTGAATAAGGACGCTAAGTACTACATGTGTGCCATTTTTCAGCCAAATCGTAGGGGTACTGTGAATGCGATTCCGAATCCGAAGCTGAGCTGTATGATCTCTGGAGGTCAAAGTTCTCGATGTGATGGGAAACGCTTTACAACACTAAATGGGGACGCTGAGTACTACATGTGTGCCAATCTTCAACCAAATCGTAGGGGTCCGGTGAATGTGATTCCGAATCCGAAGCTGAGCTGTATTACCTCTGGAGGTCAAAGTTTGCAATGTGATGGGAAACGCTTTACACCACTGAATGAGGACGCTGAGTACTACATGTGTGCCAATTTTCAGCCAAATCGTAGGGGTCCGGGGTCAACGACCTTGACCTATGATGACCTCTGGAGGTCAAAGTTTTCAATGTGACGGGAAACGCTTTACACCACTGAATGGAGATGCTGAGTACTACATGTGTGCCTATTTTCAGCCAAATCGTAGGGGTCCGCGGTCAAACTTTGACCTATGATGACCTCTGGAGGTCCAAGTTTTCAATGTGACGAGAAACGCTTTAAACCACTGAATGAGGACGCTGATTGCTACATGTGTGCCAATTTTCTGCCAAATCGTGGGGGTCCGGTGAATGTGATTTCGAATCCGAAGCTGAGCTCTGGAGATTAACGTTTTCAATGTGATGGGAAACGCTTTACACCACTAAATGGAGACGCTGAGTACTACATGTGTACCAATTTTCACCCAAATCGTAGGGGTGCGGGTCAACGACCTTGAACTATGATTACCTCTGGAGGTCAAATTTTTCAATGTGACGGGAAACGCTTTAAACCACTGAATGGGGACCCTGAGTACTAAAGGCGTGATAATTTTCAGCAAAATCGTAGGGGTCCGGGGTTAACGACCTATACCTATGATGACCTCTGGAGGTCAAAATTTGCAATGTGACGGAAAACGCTTTAGACCACTGAATGGGGATGCTGAGTATTACATGTGTGATAATTTTCAGCCAAATCGTAGGGATCCGGGGTCAACGACCTTGACCTTTGATGATCTCTGGAAGTCAAGGTTTCCAATGTGATGGGAAACGCTTTACACCACTGAATGGGGATGCTGAGTGCTACATATGTGCCAATTTTCAGCCAATTCGTAGGGATCCGGGTTAACGACCTTGACCTATGATGACCTCTGGAGGTCAAAGTTTTCAATGTGACGGAAAACGCTTTACACCACTGAATGGAGATGCTGAGTACTACATGTGTGCCTATTTTCAGCCAATTCGTAGAGGTTCGGGGTCAACGACATTGACCTATGATGACCTCTGGAGGTCAAAGTTTTCAATGTGACAGGAAACGCTTTACACCACTGAATTAGGACGCTGAGTGCTACATGTGTGTCATTTTTCAGCCAAATCGTAGGGTCCTGTGAATGTGATTCCGAATCCGAAGCTGAGCTGTATGATCTCTGGAGGTCAAAGTTTTCAATGTTATGGGAAACGCTTTACACCACTAAATGGAGACGCTGAGCACTACATGTGTGCCAATTTTCACCCAAATCGTAGGGGTCCGGGTCAAAGACCTTGAACTATGATGACCTCTGGAGGTCAAAGTTTTCAATGTGACGGGAAACGCTTTACACCACTGAATGGGGACCCTGATTACTAAAGGCGTGCCAATTTCAGCAAAATCGTAGGGGTCCTGGGTTAACGACCTATACCTATTACCTACTTACTACCTCTGGAGGTCAAAATTTTCAATGTGACGGAAAACGCTTTAGACCACTAAATGGGGATGCTGAGTATTACATGTGTGACAATTTTCAGCCAAATCGTAGGGATCCGGGGTCAACGACCTTCACCTATGGAGGTCAAAGTTTCCAATGTGACGGGAAACGCTTTAAACCACTGAATGGGAATGCTGAGTACTACATGTGTGCCAATGCTCAGCCAAATCGTAGGGGTCCGGGATCAACGACCTTGACCTATGATGACCTCTGGAGGTCAAAGTTTTAAATGTGATGGGAAACGCTTTACACCACTGAATAAGGATGCTGCGTACTACTTGTGTGCCAATTTTCAGCCAAGTCGTAGGAATCTGGGTCAAAGACCTGAACCTTTGATGACCTCTGGAGGTCAAGGTTTCCAATGTGATGGGAAACGCTTTACACCACTGAATGGGGATGCTGTGTACTACATATGTGCCAATTTTCAGCCAATTCGTAGGGGTACGGGTCAACGACCTTGAACTATGATGACCTCTGGAGGTCAAAGTTTGCAATGTGACGGAAAACGCTTAACATCACTGAATGGGGACCCTGAGTACTACAGGTGTGCCAAATTGAAGCGAAATCGTAGAGGTTCGGGGTCAGCGACATTTACCTATGATGACCTCTGGAGGTCAAAGTTTCCAATGTGACAGGAAACGCTTTACACCACTGCATTAGGACGCTGAGTGCTACATGTGTGCCAATTTCCTGCCAAATTGTGGGGGTCCGGTGAATGTGATTCCGAATCCGAAGCTGAGCTGTATGACCTCTGGAAGTCAACCTTTTCAATGTGATGGGAAACGCTTTACACCACTGAATGGGGACGCTGAGTACTACATGTGTGCCAATTTTCAGCCAAATCGTAGGGGTCCGGGTCAACGACCTTGACCTATGATGACCTCTGGGAGGTCAAAGTTTCGAATATGATGGGAAACGCTTTACACCACTGAATGGGGATGCTGAGTACTACATGTGTGCTAACCTTTAGCCAACTCGTAGGGGTCTGGGTCAACGACCTTTAACTATGATGACATCTGGAGGTCAAAATTTTCAATGTGACGGGATACGCTTTACACCACTGATTGGGGACCCTGAGTACTAAAGGTGTGCCAATTTTCAGCCAAATCGTAGGGGTCCGGTGTTAATGACCTATACTATGATGACCTCTGGAGGTCAAAGTTTTCAATGCGACGGAAAACGCTTTAGACCACTGAATGGGGACCCTGAGTACTACATGTGTGCCAATTTTCAGCCGAATCGTAGGGGTCCGCTGAATGTGATTCCGAATCCGAAGCTGACCTGTCTTGACAGACGTCATAAAATAAACCTAATCCCACAAGTATTTATGAACTAATCCCTCCTCTATAAAGTATTTATCTAATATAATTTTTAAGGAAGCAAGTGTTGCTGCATCAGCGACATCCCCTGGTAGGTTATTGTGCATTACAATTGTATTATAAATTATATTTTCCAACATTTTAAGATCAATATTAAAGTACTGGCAAGGGTAAGAGAGCATTAAGTCATCTGCATTCATTCCAAACTCCGAAAATAATGAAGTGCACAAATGTTGTGTGTTGAAGTTGTAATGTTTCAACGTTGACTTTACAACAGGCGCTTGGCTTGAGCAAAGCAGCTTCACACCCTAACCCACCAAACATCAACAGTTATGATTGTACTGATACACCTCACTACAGGAGATAAACCACAGACAAGTAGCCAACCTTCAAACGCTGAAGGGTTGTGAATCCCTCAAAAGATAAAACATCAAAAAGTATCTTATAAAAATCCAACACATAAATGTCTTCAAACATGCAACACTACTTCCAAAAACAAAACAAACAAAAAACAAGAGAACAGATTCCAGAAAAGAAGAGTGCCATGTTTCTCGCCTTACAACAGCAACTTCCCCTCCACCTGATCAGAATGGTATAAATATTGACTCGCGTTGTAACCAGCCCAAAACAGAACCCTGCCTCAGGGTCGTGCCAAGCTGTGTTAGCGATGAGGAGCCAAGCTATTAGCTAATACTCTTGTATCGTCACACAACCATAGACGTAACCACCTTCCGAAAGTAGATGGGGACGGAGGCACTTTGAAGTCGATTATTTCCATGCAACGCCCATAGGCGTAATGTTAAAATCCGAAAATGTTACTGGGGACTGATACCCAGTGACCCCAGTGGTGGTTACGCGTCTGCACACAACTGGGAACTACGCAAGCACATGGCTCTGTTCCAATAGTGGCACTTGACGTTTTTGTTTAAGTTTAAAACGAGATACAGAAAGCCGGCTCGCTCAACTCCACGAGAGACCCTCGGAGATCAGCAAATGTAGGGGGTTGTCATCTCTGCAGCCGCCATAGGCTGAATTTGTTGTTTGCATTGCAAAAAAGAACCACGTATGTCAATTTCCCGAAAACGGTAACATACTTGGTTCCTCCTAGTGCGTGACGTCATCTATTTGGCAAATTTTGGCGCACCGACATTTGTGGCGCGGCTTATGTATGGCCTTTTAACATTAGCGAAGGAGTAAGAAGAGCTCCGTCGCTGTCAAAATAGGAGTGACTTAGGAGCAAAATGTTATGTAAATAAGTTAGAGAGCTTGAATCGGTCTTTCTTTCAAGGCACGTTGTATGTAATTCGGCTCGGTAGAATTATCTACATATATAGTCTTTCAAAAATTGTGAGTTATTATTGATTTGTATAGGGGTAAGGGATTCTCCGTCCAGATGACGTCACCACCCCTAAGTCGGATTTGGTAAAATCGCCGGATGACTCTACCTTCTGATAGGCTCTTCCACCATGCGCCATAAACGACGCAATTGCGCTGGATGCACGATATAACTGGAATGTGAATGTTCATGCTGAAATAACCGGATTTTCTACTATTTATAGTAGAACTCTCAAAGTCCCAGAACAATGAGATCGACTGTTCTGACAGTCGATCTCAGACTCACTCGATTGCAAATACACAAGCACCCCGACCACCACCCCGGGGGATCAATTGTCGAACTAGATAACTGGTATATATTTTTTCGTCGGCAACATGGGTGAAACTAAATTATTGAGAATCAAGAGCTGAAACGCAACTGCTAATTTAAAAAAATGTAAATGTACATACATGTTGACGTGATGAATATGATGATTAAGTGAGTATTACATCTGAAGTGGTTGTGACGATCAGTATTTCTAAGGACATGATCGCTTAGTAAATTTTCCAAGGAACGACATAGCCATAGGTAATTATATTTACTGACATTTTGACCCCCCGAGTACTTCATGGGATGGAACATTTTGTCCCCGACCTTATCCATAAAGACAGAACACTTTACCACCCCTGACGTAGGGATTTAAACGCATATTTAAGTGAGACTTGAGAAGAAATTATGTTGAAATCATATATACTTCACAGTCTTAACTAGAATAAAGCTAGAAAGGGAATCCTGTGTGGGTCTTAGATCAAAATATCACATCCGCGATCTCAATCCTTATTATAAGTTCGCTAAGCGGTGTGGGGGATAATAAATACGCAGCGTTTTAACATGCATGCATATATATATCACATACAGATATTTTGCGTCATTTCAATAGCTTCATTTCCCAACCGTCTACGCTTTTACAAAGTCAATAAACGCCTATTCATCCCAACGAATTCGACCCTCGTTACTTCTGCCCAACCAACCAACCAACAGGGGCGTGGTTTCCTATCTCTTTGTGGGTTCCTGGGCACCCACAAAGCTGAATTGGTCACCCACAATACACTCTGGGCACCCACAATAACAAATCAACTGTATTTACAATATATATTAGGACTTCATATAATTTGTAATACAAAAAACTCTTAGCAACCAGAACAATCAGTTACAGGCCAATGTTCCACCTTTTATTGAAGCATATTCATGATTTGATGTATAATATAATATCATAACTTATTTTAAGACAGATTAACATAAAATGCATCACAGTCAACACACACAGATAAAATAATTAGCTTTTGCCAATCAGCATTCATTCAAATGAAATGTTCGCAAAGCATGTGATGGTGCACTTGACTGGTAAGTATGATGGTAAATGGTACTGGAAAGTACTAGTAACAAACCTTTACAGTGTGTGGTTTGATACTGGCTCAACAATTAAACTTGGAAACTCAGCAGAAAGTATGTAACACATTTCCTAGAAGAAAAAAAATATTAAAATGCCTTATCTAGCCGGGTTAGCATACTCCTGACCGCTCAACAACACCAGCACCTGCAGTTTTGTGTTTACATTTGACTGACTTTATCACGATTTTCCCTGATAAAAATAAGGGTGTGCTCTTACATAAATGGATCATAATAAAACAAAAACTAAAAATGAGGCTTCTATCCTATCACACACATCGACAACCACAAATATGAAAAAATGTGTCGAAACAATATTTTTCGTAAGTAGCTTTGAACACCAACAAATAAACAAACTTAACTCAAACCTCAGACGAAGCCTCTAGGTATCTATACATAAATATGATGTCATAAGTATAACAGTTCAAATGGTCATGGACTCGTGCTGCTTGTTAAAATAAAGACAATACACAAATATAACAGATAACAGGAAAAAGTCATCTATTATTTTAAGCACTTCTTTTACACATATGAAGGAGAATTATTGAAAAGAGTAAATTTAATTGCCTTAACCCGCGCGGCGCTGGGGGGGTAAATTTTAACCCCCTCCCGGATTTTCTCCATAACTTGACAACTATGACAGATATCAAAGTGAAACTTACAGTAGCTTATGATGCATCAATTCTACGTCTTCTGCCATTTTTTTTAAATAAATTCGTGAAAATTTGTGGCAGATAATGACGTTTTAGTGACGTCATGCCGTGTCATTTTTGGTGAAAAAACGTTAAATGTTTGAAAAATCGTAGAAAATAGCGTGTACTGCAAATTGCAAATAAAAGGCGTCAAAAGAAGGGAAATAACATTGTCTTTGACATGAATATCTCAGATTTTCACAATTTTGGGTTTTTGACCCCCAAAAATGCAAAAAACTGATTTTTGAGGAAGAATTTCCACAAAAGTTTTTGTTTGAAGATTTTTAAAAAAACGGAAGATATATTAGAGAACCGAGTATGAACGATGTTCAAACCAAATTTCAAAGCAATTTATTTATTTTTGACTGACTTATGGCTCTCTAAGAACAAGTATCTCATGACGTCATTTTTTTAATTGCGTTTTTTTGGCTTTTACTGACCAGATACAGACAAATAAATGCCTCCACTGTATTTCGAAGATAAAACTAGTCTAGAAACATGCAATGTTTATTTAGATTAATAAATTTCAAATTTTGACCTTATTATGACCTGACCTTGACCTGAGGACGATTATATGGTGTCAGGCTGTGAAAATGGTTGCTTCTATCGAATTATACGTGTAAAATAACCCATACAACATGTGTCGCATGGCTTTCGTAGACCTGTGACCTTGTGTGACCTGACCTTGACCTTGACCTTTGCTTACAATTTCACTTTTACTTATGCGGGAAATGCATTATACACTCTGGAGCACTTTGTGAGATAATAGTTGCAATATAAGGCTTTGGATGGAAAGTATAGCCCCAAAAACTCAAATACTTACATTTTACATTTGACCTGACCGTGACCTGACATGTGACCTTATTTTAAGAATTTCGAGTATGCATTCGATTCTTCTCGTTGAGAGCTTGCGATCGCCGCATTGCGCGTCTCGCTGCGGTTATTGGTTCGGAAGATACGAGGGGGTAAAATTTACCCCCCAGCGCCGCGCGTTCGGCTGGAGACCCCAGCGCCGCGCGGGTTAAATCGCGATATCCGATAGGTACCTGCTAGCCGCAAGGTGGTATGCAAATATATGGCTTTCACCAATGAAGAGTTGTATTACTTTGACGTCATCAGTATTTTTTTCATTGGAAGATGATTTGTTTGAAGCACATTGAGTATTGAGAAAATTCAGTTTATTGTCAAATGTCGGTATTGCTCCACTTTAACCACCAAATCAAGTTCAACAAATATTAACGGTTATAACAATGCAAAATTATAAAATTGCAGATTCTTCGTAGAATTGAAGAAAAAAAGAAAAACACTAAAATTATAGGTCAAATTTTATTATAAATGAAAATATTGCTGCAATCAATGGATTATTAATAATCTAGATCACAGGGGTATGTTGCACGCATATTTCAGTTTCCGGTACTAAATTGCCACCGGCTAGACTTGGGAGACATAAGTCAGTCACAAATATAGATATTGTTTTGAAATTTTGTTTTGGCATCGTCCATACTTGGTTCTCCAATATATCTTCCGGTTTTTGAATATGTTTGAAAATTTAGATTTTGTGTTCATTTTGTGGTCCCCCATTTTTTTTTGTCATCACAAAATCAACATTTTCAAACATTCAAAAACCGGAAGATATATTGGAGAACCAAGTATGGACGATGCCCAAACCGAATTTCAAAGCAATATCTATATTTTTGACTGACTTATGTCTCCCTAAGTCTAGCCGGTGGCAATTTAGTACCGGGAAACTGAAATACGCGTGCTCACGGCGCGGTGGCCGGAAGCGCGGTGGCGGGAAACTGAAATACGCGTGCTCACGGCGCGGTGGCGGGAAGCGCGGTGGCGGGAAACTAAAATACGCGTGCTCACGGCGCGGTGGC
>JAXIVJ010003351.1:82500-87500 GCA_036785665.1 Chirona hameri
ATGACGAACTTGTGGCTACCTACTCTGGGAAATTAATTAATAGAATCTTGCTGGGAACCACCTACGACGGTAGTTGTGAATGTATTTTAACCGTCGTCGTATATTTACCGAAGGTTATATTTACCGTCTGAACTGGGACATAATGGTTTTAAATCATGACATAAAGCTAGTACAGAACAGATAAATAATGCATCTATAGCTAACCGGTATTTCTAGCCTTTCAATAATATTTTGTATCAACATATTTTTGTATCAACATAGCCAGTGCGATCAATGGCATCATTCAGACATTCATGCTAGGAACAACGTTGGGCAGATACTCAATGAGAGCACGGAGTTAGTTTCCACGTCATGCAGGCATCATGATTAACACTCACAGGTAATCATTCCTGGGGGTGTCCTTGGGTGTCCGCCGGGTTCGTTTTTCTTTCGTCCTCCAAATACCAGCTGGTCCTCTGGTCCCGGAGTGGACGTACCGTGCGCGTGATGCTAATGGGCCGGGTCCGCTGAACAGAGGCCGTATTTGATAGGGATCTATGTGGTAGCAGGCGTGGCCAAACCTGCCTGTTCAGAGGCAGGTTTTTCCAGTGCGAGCTGGGTCGGATCTTCAGCCAGTAAAATCACTTCAGTGCCACCTGCCTCGTGTGCATGAGTCACCATGGAAACTTACGACAGGCCAGGGGCGGATCCAGAACGGCGAAAAAGTTAGTTTGGGGAGGGTAAAGCCCCAAAAGTCGCAAGCAAATCGGTAAATTCGTCTGTGGTTTGCTTCTTTATTCGGAAGACCTGATTCAAAACAAATTGTCATCGGTAAAAGTTGCTTTGCTTTCTCTTAAATCAGGAAATGTGTCAATGTTCGGCTGATTTCAGGCAAGGGCAGATCTATCCGTTTTTTAGGGAGGAGGGGGGCAAATCCAGTGGTGTATTTCCAAAAAAGTTGTTGGGGGGGTAGCGTCGTTAGGGCCGTCAGCGAAAAGTTGTTGAGAGAGGGGGGGGGTTAGAGCGGGTCGTCAGCCGTCCGCCACTGTACGTCCGGCCGTTTTTTTGTTGGGGGGGGGGGCATAACGCCTTTGCCTCCTGAATCGCTCTTGATTTCAGGCGTTTGGGGATCATGTTCCTTTCCCGGATTTCCCCGGCAGCAAGGTCACAGCAGCGAAGTATCCAGCAAATTCATGCAAGTCATTTGATGGTCAGTGGCAGCAAGACGGAAGTAGATTGTATAAAGGAGGATAACCGGTGCCTACCTGGATTAACAGGCCAAATGTCCGCCAGGTTGCTGTAGAAAGTATTGCAGCTCCATTTTGTGAAAATATTCATTGCAAATATTTATAATAGTTTATGCTTTCCTGAGTAGATATTACTGTTATCGAGAAAGCTGCGACACAGTATATCTCATTTCAGGCAAAACTTCAGCTAACAACCTGCCAATGATTAGGACAGAGATAAATGTGTCAGAAATCAAGGGTCCATGGTCTATAGAGGGAGTTATAGAGGAGTTAAACGTGTCAAAAATAAAGGGTATATCGTCCATTAGAGGAGTTGGTAACAGCCTACCGTTTCGCCCTAGGCGACACAGCATAAACCATGGTCACGAACACGTGATATCAGTGATACAGCATACATATGAACACGTGATACAGGCATAATCACGAACACGTAGTATGCTCCCCCAGGCCACCTGCCATGATAGCTGCGTCGTGTTCTCTATTATCCAAAGTCCGATGCCCCATGAACACATGGTCCAGTTCGTGTTTTAACCCTCGCAGTGACGCAATCTATATGGCGTGACAACGCTGACGTCCACGTCGTTTTTCCAATTCGTTGCTCGATAGTCACGCCCAGGGCATTCCATGTTAGTCCTGCGCAGGTGTTCTATGCGCTGAAAATGGTGTAGGGTATATATTGATGTCGATCATCATACGGGAAATTGTTGAATGGGATTCGCCTTGAAAGGGAAATATTCACCCTTTCCTACAAAAAATGGAGCTATTACTTGAAGTCGACAGACGAGACAAAAATATTGTAAATTGATCATATTTTGCATATAAACATTCCTACCGAAAGATGCTTCAAGTTAAGTTGATAAGCGATCCACGCCTATAACGGTTGGTACTCCTATAACGGTTGGTACTACTTTTGCATATAAACATTCCTACCGAAAGATATTTCAAGTTAAAGTTGATAAGCGATCCACGCTTATAACGGTTGGTACTCCTAGTACTTGGTAACGAATGTCGGTCCCCATCGAATTCCGGCTGCTCTCGTAATGTTTGTTGACTAAATTGTATGGAAAATATGTCTTGCACTCTGGTTTATTGTGATTATGTGCCCTACTATCCTTAACAATCAACACACATTAAATACAAAGGCAACCAAATTTGCAGTAACTTATGCGCCCAACAACGGCCTAGTTCTCAATTTGTGAAAATTGGTTAATTTATTTCAACATTAGGAGTTCTGTATAGTTTTTATCTGGCCGTATATAACACTATGATTTAGCTTATCATACAAAAAAAAGACAATGGAAAAACTGGCAATGAAATCGGAAGTTCACTTATGCACCCACGGCGACCTATCGTGTCGGGAATTTGTTGAGAGGTACTTCAACAAGAGGTTATCAACGTTGAACAGATTGAAAGAAAAGCGCCAGATATGCCGCGCTTCCATAGCGAAGGGAAAACATCGATCATGAACTCCGAAAGAAGTATATGTACCTACTTGTTTTTGTTTTCCCAAAACATAATTTACGAAATAAACAAGTTGTGATTTCATTTGTAAATTGTGACTCGATCAATTTAATACCATACATGTTGCTTATATAAGATAATGCAGAAAAATAGGTCAAAATGTGACTAATTTCCCTTTAACTGCTACGCTGTCAGGCGTCTCAGTGGAGGTACACCTTCTTCAATGCATGTTGTAGATTCACAGAATTTGTGATATAGGCTGGTGTGGTTGTAAACTTGTAACTAGGTGCATTTAGAAGATGATCCCTCTTGCAATGTTTCAACGTTTATCCATTGAAAAGATCATTGATTGGTAGGAAAGCCCGTTTAAAAAATTAAAGCGACCAGAGACAAACGCAATTCCACAGATGTGTCCATGGTACCATGCAACCTTCGCAAAATAGTTGTTTGGCTAACATGTATGCCACATTTATTTGTAAGTTGTAGATTATTTTTAATACGAAGTTCATTAGTCGTTTTTTGTATTGGCGAATTTGGATCGGTCCTAATTTTAATGATTGTGCCAAAGTCCGGCGACGTTCAATTACTACAACTAGTAAACGCCTTTTTGGGCGATGAACCGAGCGGGAGCGCACTGGTAAGATAAAACAAGTTTGCAATATGAACGGTACGGAGCACACGTGGTAGTAACACATAGTCCTTTTAGTCATTTTAGTCCTCCAGAAAAATTGCAGGCTAACATAACAATTAAGTTGTATTAAATTGTGCATGATCTCCTTTCTCAAATCCGCCAAAAGGGAGTACGTCCTGAGCGGCTGCATGCTTTAGCGTATAAATTAATGCTTAGAATAATACAGCCATTTTTGATCAAGAATCATTTTTGCAAGGTTTTTTGTTCAGTTCGCGTGTGCCAACTGCCACGCGCTGTGGTACCACCTCTATCAGAACGCACCATATCAAAAACAAAAATTGATTTGATGACCTATTCCAATGATGAAAACCAATCTCAATGGGAGAAGTGGTTGCAAGTTATTAGCTTCCGAAAAGCGTCTGTATGGCCGGGTCGGGCCGGGTCGGGCCGGGGTCGGGCCGGGTCGGGCCGGGTCGGGTCGGGGCCGGGTCGGGCAAATGTAAATGTGTCTAGTAAGTTGACGAGAAACCTCACGGGGCGCTTCGCGCCCGCTCGGTAACAGCTGCACTTGTCTGTCCGATTATCGAGTGACAACCGTTATTCGGCCGCCGAAGTGCCAGGGCGATGTTTCAATACTGGAGCCCGGTCAGCGTCCTCGCTGCTCCGTGACTTGTTACGTCACACATCAGCGTCAGCTGAGCAGGTATTACGTCACACATCAGCGTCAGCTGAGCAGGTATTACGTCATACCCAAGTCTGCCGCGACCTGACTGGTCTGTCAGAGATTCCACACATCAGGCGTCAGCTGAGGCAGGTATTACGTCATACCCCAGTCTGCCGCGAACCTGACTGGTCTGTCAGAGATTCACTGCGTCCAGCGAGGTTTATACAGAGCCTCTTGGTCTTGCACTAATATTCACTAGACGAGGACGGGCCAATGAAATGCAACACATGATACAATGTTGCTGTTGCACGTCTGCAGGCCTTAGCTCAGCAATCAGCATGGTGCAGGTGCCAGGTCACTGCCTCACTGGGTTCGGTTGGCCGAAGTCCAAGCATAAAATAAAGTCACATATTTACGATTAAATTTTAAACTTGAATTGGTGATAGTCTCTGCGAAGACTTACCATTGGTATTTTCGTATTGTTTCGTGAGCCATGAGGCCGTCTCGTTAAGACTGCGCGTTCTGCTAATGTTCGATGTGCAATGACTAATTCCGTGCTTTTATCTCTGAGACGTTCAAGAATTGCATGCATATTGCATAACCAACTACCTACATAGATCAGTTGTCCGAACTCATGCATAAATAAGCAATGTCCAAGCGCAAATCGGTATCCGGCTAGTGATTATTGCATATCACTGAATATTCGGTTCCACGAGAAACTATTACTGCATGCGGTCGTGATACAACCAGGCTCCTTGCAACATGTTTCTATGCAGGCAGGTAGGTAGGCGAGACAACTGAAATCGTTCTAAGAATCTCGGGTAAGATAATACAACTTCCTGGTGAGATTATATAACAGCAGTTATATAATAATGTGTTAAGACCGGTTCAAAGCAAAGACAGTCCAATGGTACCTAATCTGATCATCTCTGAATATTTTCGGCATGGCCATCGGGATAAATACTTAATAGGCGGTATATGTAATATTTAAATATATCGGTTGCAAATATTAAGCTGA
>JAXIVJ010003352.1:0-17500 GCA_036785665.1 Chirona hameri
GAGAGAGAGAGAGAGAGAGAGAGAGAGAGAGAGAGAGAGAGAGAGAGAGAGAGAGAGAGAGAGAGAGAGAGAGAGAGAGGCCTGGTAAAAGGAGTTACCTGAGGCTTGGCTCCACTGACGGTCTGGTTCCAATATTAAAATGTTGTTTTCCACGACCTAAAATTATAATTTTCACGCGGCGTCACATCGTTGGCCATCATCCTAACGAAGCCATCGTCATCATATTTGGTTTGTCGTAGCGCTGAATTGAATGAATAACATTTTTAGCTTCTTATCCTCTACATGGCCCACCGCCTAAATTTCTGGGTTTTATCAGGCAATCCTGTAAAAATTCGCGCCGCTTGGCGGCGCTAAATAACAAGTGCCTACTATAACATGGACATCCACATAAAAATGCTGCAGAGGCTTAAATACACGCAAAAAATGGGGATACATTTTTTCGTCATTTCAGCCGACCCCTCCACTCAAAAAATTTCGTCGACGCCCCAGCTCCCACGTTACTCGTCGTCACAATTTGTTTAGTGGGGGGGGGGGGGGGGCGTCCAGTGGTTGCCAGTGGTTGCCCCCCCCCCCTATGGCCAAGGTTAAACTCCTGCTAATCTGTGGGGCGGAGCAATCCTGGGGCCCAGCCCCTCTCGGTTGGGACGCCCCTGCAAGTTACACCCAGCAACTACCGCGTCGCGCCCGACGCAGCGCCGTCACGAACGTCACTTACGGCCGTCAGCCGTCGACAGAAGCGCTGCTCTGATGACCGCTGTCTGTCCTGATCACTGCCGGTTGTCGAAAGACGTCCGTACCATCAGGAAGACGCTCGTACCATCAGGAAGAGAGCCTAGACAGGCGTCAGTACCACCGCCGAGGACCAGGCCAGACATGGGTGCCATCGGGAAGGGAGGACTCGGCAGCTGGGTATCTGTAGTCAGCGTCGGTCACCAGGGGCCGGGATTCCGCTTATGGTCGTCTGTATCCACGCCATATTCCGCTTATGGTCGTCTGTATCCGCGCCATATTCCGCTTATGGTCGTCTGTACCCGCGCCACGTCATAGACGGCCGGGCGGTGTGGCACACCAGTGGCCGGGATTCCGCTTATGGTCGTCTGTATCCGGCCACGTCATAGTTGGCCGGGCGGTGTGGCACACCAGTGGCCGGGATTCCGCTTATGGTCGTCTGTACCCGCGCCACGTCATAGACGGCCGGGCGGTGTGGCACACCAGTGGCCGGGATTCCGCTTATGGTCGTCTGTATCCGCGCCATATTCCCCTTATGGTCGTCTGTACCCGCGCCACGTCATAGACGGCCGGGCGGTGTGGCACACCAGTGGCCGGGATTCCGCTTATGGTCGTCTGTATCCGCGCCATATTCCCCTTATGGTCGTCTGTACCCGCGCCACGTCATAGACGGCCGGGCGGTGTGGCACACCAGTGGCCCGGGATTCCGCTTATGGTCGTCTGTATCCGCGCCATATTCCGCTTATGGTCGTCTGTACCCGCGCCACGACATAGACGGCCGGGCGGTGTGGCACACCAGTGGCCGGGATTCCGCTTATGGTCGTCTGTATCCGGCCACGTCATAGTTGGCCGGGCGATGTGGCACACCAGTGGCCCGGGATTCCGCTTATGGTCGTCTGTATCCGCGCCATATTCCCCTTATGGTCGTCTGTACCCGCGCCACGTCATAGTTGGCCGGGCGATGTGGCACTCTGCTGTGATGATGGCACTAACTTGGCATGGAGCCGCAGTATGTGCTCGGGAACTGACCCACCGATGACCGAGATATCACGTTGTGGGCAAGCCCGTCATCATGGGAAGCTGTAAATGCGAGAGTCTGACCGGCACATGAAGCCTGCCGGGAATCGCAGTTAATGTTCCTGCATGGCTGTTGTTTGACCAATGGCTCATCATCATCGAGCGGTAGCAGCACAAGGTCTGTTCGCTAGGACCTTATATGATCCTTCAGAGTCTCACTGGCTGTCCGTCAGGGTCTTGCCTGTCCGCCCGTCAGGGTCTGCCAGTCTGCCCATCAGGGGCCTGCCAGTCTGTCCGTCAGGGTCTGCCAGTCTGCCCATCAGGGGCCTGCCCACCTTTCGGCAGGGGCCTCGCCGTCAGTCAGTTCTGCCGGGCCCGGTTTTTGTGACCCAGCGGGAGGCTGTCGGCGCATGGTCGGGTTTTAATCACACACGGCGTAGCGGCCCGGCCGGGGAGGCTCGCAGCGGGACGGCGGCCTCGTGCCGCTCTAATTATTCAGCGCCGCTGTCGCTGTGTCTGTCAATGCCCGCTTCTTAGACGGGCAGCTGTCGTCTCCCGTGGTGGTGCCGCTAATTTCTGCCGGCCGCGACGGGCGGCGGGCGGCGGGTGGCGGGCGGCGGCGGGCGGCGGAGAGCGTGGTGGAGAGGGTCACGCTGCTTGCTATGCGCTCTGTGCGGCAGGAGGGCGCGGTCGGTCTGAGTTGTTTCCCCTCCAGTTTCTCCGGGGCGGTGCAGGGATGTGTTGTGGATCAAGGCAGAGCAGAAGATTGTCACAGTTCATGTGCCTTTGGTACCAGATCCGAGGCTTGTTAAGAGCAACGTATTGATTAACTCACTACTGTACACTAAATAAGACCTCATACGGTGTTTTGTGCAGCAGTGCATCAGTTACCATTATATATCATATTTGTAAAACAAGTTGTATCTTGCTCAATTAATTAAAGTAGGGTCTTGGTCTTCTCGCGTTATCAGGGAATGTATCCTTTGAACGGCAAATTATTCCTTTAGTCGACTCCAACAATGTTTATTTGTTTTCTCCAAGCCTGTCTTCCTGCATGGTTCTGGCGACATTCATGGTTGGGAAAGAAAACAGTCATTTATGCAGGCACAGATTAGTTGCAAAGTATTTATGCTTTTCTGCATACCTTCAAACCATGTAGTCTTTTTTCAGCCTTTTGCTTGTTCTATCATCGTCTGTAACGAATTTTGAGCATATGGAAATAGGGGTATGGGCTGTTTTCGCTTTTGGAGTGACGGCTTAAAATGAGGCGCTAAGCTGTCATTCATAGCTGCAAAATACTGCATGGCGTGACATCTAGACATTCATCGTTTTGTATATTTAGCTGTCAGCTGTCACACTTTTGATAATTCCGACTCCATTATAATAGTTCGAAACGTATGCCGACTTGCATGTGTGGGGAAAGAACATCAGCAGAATACTAATTCCGATCCATCTTTTTACCTGATAATTCCTCTATTTCCTCCGTGCCTAGCGACACGTCACGTGTGACAGACTAAGCCCAACACTGCATCTCAATGGCGGCTCTTTGCATTGCCAATACATCGCGTCGCAGACCCGACATGCAAAGTCGCACTAAAACACAGTTTGTCCGCCAACAGCCGCCACTCAGATGAATAAGAATGTCATCCGCACCGCCCGAACAGCGGCGCTGCACCGGCGACAATCCATCATGCCGGATTTGCATGAGGGCAGCTGCATTTGCTCGCCCCTTTCCTCTGGGCGAGACAATTGTGGCGTCGGCCATGTTGGCGGCTGTCACTGCGGCGCCGGGCGGCCATTTATCGTCACAGCCGCGCCACTATTGAATTAAGTAATAGCGCGGCGCGATGCGACTGATGTATCGATATACGGCGGCGGCGGCGTGGCGCGTCATCCATCATGATTGTCGCGGGCAGCACGAGACGCGACGCGGCCGCGCGCGCCGCCCGCGACGGAAGCCGTCATCAGTCACTGACGCCGTCTGATCGACACTGCCAGATGCAGCTCGAGCGCGGGTCGACGCGAGCGGGGTGGCTGCCGCTGCTGCCCCGTTATCCACTGGCTCCATTGTCACGCGAGGACCCACCGGGTCGCCCAGAGAATAACACGCAGGCTCCGCGGCCGCGAAAATTGGTCATGGAGGTCGGGAGGGCAGCTGCGACCGTCCCGCGCCGCGCGGCCGTCTCACGCGCGGTAGCCAGATAAGAGGCTGATTTTTCCCGGTGGAAACGCCGTTTTTGGGAGCGGCGCCGCCACCACCTGCTTAGCAAATTGATTTTCTGTGACGCCGGGAGCAGGAAGGTCGTGTTTTGTGTGGTTTTGGAGCAGCTGCACCAGGCAGGGTGGCATGCTGAAGGAGACAGCTGGTTAGAGCTACCATAACATATATTCAGTGTGCTTAAAAATGCCGTCTTCATGCTTATGATGATGATTAATATTACGTGTATTATTATCACGGAGGACAAAACAAAGTAATATAACATTGTGCCAAAGGCAACTTAACACACGTACTGGAGGAGGGGGGGGGGGGGGCGAATCCGCCAACCCCTCCGTTTTGTTGTTGTTGTTGTTGTGTAAATATCTCCTGATTTTACCGGTCGATATACATCATTTATTGTGTACCAGCTAACAAATGAAAGGCGCGTCGTTTAAAGTAAGACAAATACAAGTCGGTCGACAACTTTTTGAGTTATATGCCATGAAAGTAAACATAAAATCAAAATGTCTCCAAAATGACCGCAGTGAAATGTTGATATGTAAATGACCTGATGTCATATGCAACTTATATCATACCTATTGTATCATTATACTCGCCAACAAATTATTAAACCCATTCTGGGGTATATACATGCAATCACTGCGTTCCATAACAATGTTAACCAAGGAGCGCATAACAAGCAAAATGTAGCATATTTAGCTAAATTTTGCGTAGCATATTTGAGCTCATTTGACTTTGAAGATATTGACCTACGGTCATGCAATTTTCACAAAACAGGGATCCCACAACACCTCTCTACCCTACAAATTTCGCTGTTGTGGCTCTTATGGGGGCTGAAATATTAGGGGGCGGAATCCGACCCCCCCCCCCCCCCCCACCCCTCCAGTGCGTGTAATTATCAGAGGCCCTCCAGTGCGCGTGTTAAACAGCTCCATGCAATAAGCTTTAAAGACCCTCTAATGGCTCCGAAATACCCTTCCATCTTATGGCACCGGGGTGTTTTACCTCGGGCATAATTTTAGTCCCACTTAGGAGCGCAACTCTGCTTGTCCTTAGCAGTAGCACCCTCAATACCCTTAATCCTTCTCCCAACAGTGACACCTACTCAGATGCACTTAGCTGTACATGCACTTAACATCTACTAAAGAGGCACTGAGATGGGAATTTATAATGTGCGACCTGGCCCAGGCTGCAACATTAGGTACCATATTGTGAACCTTAGGGTATGTTTAAGACAAACTTTTGCCACAACTTTTTGATGTTGGAAGCTTTACATCACAGCAAGAGGATGCTCAAAATAACATTCAGCTTCACTATTACTCTGTGCTCGCTTTATGACAATATATTAGAAGTGTGAATTTATATGTGTTTAGTCATTTGTATGCACCCTTACGGCTTACCCCTAGGTTGAAAGAGGTTGTCAAAAAGCCTCGTATCACTTCTTGAGAAGACGGAGCGCACCACCGCGTCCGTTTGTCGTACCATTATCATTGTGTTTGGCAGCTATCAACATTTCTCTCCAGCTAAATGAACATTGGGAAGGCGCACAACTGTCTCCTCCCAATCATAGAAGAAAACTTGTTGCACAACGTCAATGCAGGATATCAATTGCAAAAGCATCCTGACAGTGTTGTGCTTTTAACATTATGTTAAACATATCTTGAGTTAACAATAAGAGGTTGCAGTATGAGCACTGTGACATCTTGGTCGCAGTATGGGGAAGCTATTCCCAAATCGGGCGGAGTATTGGGTAGAACAACACCTGGTATCATAATATCAAACCTGGTATCACAGTACATATTGACGGATTGTGTCGGCGGCTCTCAGATTCAGCAACTCCTGTGTCACCTACCAATTCCTCGTTTGTCCTTTGCAATTAAATATAGTGGTTGCTGTTGGGTCTGTTGGCAAGCTCAATATTTTTCCGTTGCTTATTCTTCGACGCCAGTTTTAGTGCGAAGAAAATGTTCCACATATGTTCTTGTAAAATAAAACGCACCTATACTATCCCTGTCTCGCAATTTGGAGCCATTTTCTTTCCACGCCCCTTTCATCACCTCACGTTTTCAGGCTAACAAAGCCAACTACGAACTGTAGCAGACATAAGCTGGCGCGTTGTCCGGGAAACTGGGGGACCTAATGACGATTATGAGGGCTCCAAGTGCCATCCTCCATCCTCATCGCCCATTCTCCTTTCTCTCTCCGCGCCGCAGCGTGCCACTGAAGGGTGGGGTGGAGCGGCGCGCTATATGGGGAGTCTGTTTTACCATAGAGACGCGCCAGCCCGCTGTCGCGGCGGCCCGCTGTGTCGATGACGACCGGATTAAACTGTGAATGCCGCCCCGGGGAACGGCGCCTGGGGCGATTGTCATGTAAAGCGAGGCTCGGAGCTCCCCCGGGAGCAGGGAATCGAACGGGGCGCGGCGCTGATTCAGGGAACAGAGCAGCTTCACTGCCAATTGGAGCTGACGTGTGTCGGGGGTGGCAAGCTGTCCGGAGAACATTTGGTTAGTCTCTACAGCGCAGCCACGACAAATGAAGCCTCAGTTTATATAGTGTTGCCTGAAGCATAAATATGCATGAACATTGCACAAGTTCCTTTCAACGAGTGTGTCACGTATTCAGTTGCCCTGCGCATGTTGCCAACGAGTCTCTGTCCGCTGCAAACACGCCCTTGTCCCAAAAAGCGTGCGGAAACATCGCTCATTCAGCCTACCTCAGTATCAACATGGAGGTTATACGGTTCGTTCAATTTCAAAGCATATTTGAATATTCACCCATTCACACTCATGTTCTCACAAAGAACGGTTTGCCCGTCCATCAATACCACTCGGTAAAAACTATGAGGGATAATCTAAAGCTTTGATCGTCCCACAAACATCCCGCCAAAGGGGGCTGATTGGCACATGGGGAGCGCACGTGGGCGCGCTCCTGCCCCGGGCGCTGATCTGTAATGGAGAGGAAATTGGATGGCTGCCCAGCCCGAGCCATGGCACATTGGCTTTCCAGCGGAATTGTGCGGCGTGATTTTCAGATTAAAACTGTCAGTCGTGTGTGAAATCAGACTTCATTTTTCGAAGTGGCTGCGTTCGGAATGTTCACCGACGTCCGGTGAAGGTTAGATTAAAAATGAAGCCAGGCTTACCGTGTTTGCGCGCTAAATGGGATAGGGAAGATGAATTCGTTTATGTTACGGTTGTGTTCTGGGAGCGAAGTAATGATGTGAACTTTACGATCTTGAACAAAGCAAAGGCTGGTGTTGTCCCTATAATAACCACAACCGGAGATGCGGCATACAGTAATCGTTGTATGTAATAAATTGAATTAGACATGCGAACCGTGGCACAAAACAATTAAATACTGTGTTGTGCAATGACTTATACAATCCGCATCGTTTATCATGCCGTACGTATGTCATACCGTACGTTTATCATACCGTACGTATATCATGCCGTACGTTTATCATGCCGTACGTTTATCATGCCGTATGTATATCATACCGTACATATATCATGCCGTACGTATCATGCCGTACGCATGTCATGCCGTACGTATATCATGCCGTACGTATATCATGCCGTACGTATATCATGCCGTACGTATATCATGCCGTACGTTTATCATGCCGTACGTTTATCATACCGTACGTTTATCATATCGTACGTATATTATGCCGTACGTTTATCATGCCGTACGTTTATCATACCGTACGTTTATCATACCATACGTATATAATGCCGTACGTATCATGCCGTACGTATGTCATGCCGTACGTATATCATGCCGTACGTATATCATACCGTACGTATATCATGCCGTACGTATCATGCCGTACGTATGTCATGCCGTACGTATATCATGCCGTACGTATATCATGCCGTACGTATATCATGCCGTACGTATATCATGCCGTACGTATATCATGCCGTACGTTTATCATGCCGTACGTTTATCATACCGTACGTTTATCATATCGTACGTATATTATGCCGTACGTTTATCATGCCGTACGTTTATCATACCGTACGTTTATCATACCGTACGTATATAATGCCGTACGTATCATGCCGTACGTATGTCATGCCGTACGTATATCATGCCGTACGTATATCATACCGTACGTATATCATGCCGTACGTATCATGCCGTACGTATGTCATGCCGTACGTATATCATGCCGTACGTATATCATGCCGTACGTATATCATGCCGTACGTATGTCATGCCGTACGTATGTCATGCCGTACGTTTATCATGCCGTACGTATGTACATCATGCCGTACTATGAACTTCCTATGAACCGCCACATTCTGATCTCAAATGAACGTCATGCGCGCGACTTCTTCCGGTCCAGTCCAGTTCTGATCCTGTCCAGTTCTGATCCTGTCCTGTTCTGATCCTGTCCAGTTCTGATCCTGTCCTGTTCTGATCCTGTCCTGTTCTGATCCTGTCCTGTTCTGATCCTGTCCTGTTCTGATCCTGTCCAGTTTTGATCCTGTCCTGTTCTGATCCTGTCCTGTTCTGATCCTGTCCTGTTCTGACCCTGTCCTGTTCTGATCCTGTCCTGTTCTAATCCTGTCCTGTTCTGATCCTGTCCTGTTCTGATCCTGTCCTGTTCTGATCCTGTCCTGTTCTGATCCTGTCCTGTTCTGATCCTGTCCTGTTCTGATCCTGTCCTGTTCTGATCCTGTCCTGTTCTGATCCTGTCCTGTTCTAATCCTGTCCTGTTCTAATCCTGTCCTGATCCTGTCCTGTTCTGATCCTGTCCTGTTCTGATCCTGTCCTGTTCTGATCCTGTCCTGTTCTGATCCTGTCCTGTTCTGAACCTGTCCTGTTCTGATCCTGTCCTGTTCTGATCCTGTCCAGTTCTGATCCTGTCCAGTTCTGATCCTGTCCTGTTCTGATCCTGTCCTGTTCCGATCCTGTCCTGTTCTGATCCAGTCCAGTTCTGAACCTGTCCTGTCCTGTTCCTGCCCTGTTCTGATCCTGTCCTGTTATGATCCTGTCCAGTTCTGATCCTGTCCTATTCTGATCCTGTCCTGTTCTGATCTGATCATGTCCTGTCCTGTCCTGTCCTGTCCTGTCCAGTTCTGATCCTGTCCAGTTCTGATCCTGTTCTAATCCTGTCCTGTTCTGATTATGTTCTGATCATGTCCTGTTCTGATCCTGTCCTGTTCTGATCCTGTCCAGTTCTGATCCTGTCCTGTTCTGATCCTGTCCTGTTCTGATCCTGTCCAGTTCTGATCCTGTCCTGTTCTGATCCTGTCCAGTTCTGATCCTGTCCAGTTATGATCCTGTCCTGTTCTGATCCTGTCCAGTTCTGATCCTGTCCAGTTCTGATCCTGTCCAGTTCTGATCCTGTCCTGTTCCTGCCCTGTTCTGATCCTGTCCTGTTATGATCCTGTCCAGTTCTGATCCTGTCCTGTTCTGATCCTGTCCTGTTCTGTTCTGATCCTGTTCTGATCCTGTCCTGATCCTGTCCTGTCCTGTCCTGTCCTGTTCTGATCCTGTCCTGTTCTGATCCTGTCCAGTTCTGATCCTGTCCTGTTCTGATCCTGTTATAATCCTGTCCTGTTCTGATTATGTTCTGATCCTGTCCTGTTCTGATCCTGTCCAGTTCTGATCCTGTCCAGTTCTGATCCTGTTCTAATCCTGTCCTGTTCTGATTATGTTCTGATCATGTCCTGTTCTGATCCTGTCCTGTTCTGATCCTGTCCAGTTCTGATCCTGTCCTGTTCTGATCCTGGCCAGTTCTGATCCTGTCCTGTTATGATCCTGTCCTGTTCTGATCCTGTCCTGTTCTGATCCTGTCCTGTTCTGATCCTGTCTTGTTCTGATCCTGTCCAGTTCTGATCCTGTCCTGTTATGATCCTGTCCTGTTCTGATCCTGTCCAGTTCTGATCCTGTCCTGTTATGATCCTGTCCTGTTCTGATCCTGTCCTGTCCTGTCCTGTCCTGTCCTGTCCTGTCCTGTCCTGCCCTGAACTAGCCTGCCCTGCCCTGCACTAGCCTGCACTGTCCTGTCCTGGCCTGGCCTGCCCGAGCCTCTCCTGTCCTGCCCTGTTCTGTCCTGCTCTGATTCATACCGAAATATTTCCGACTGTGTATGTCTGGGTTTGGAGCGGCCAGTCTTTATCCGGTGCTGAGTAGGCGCCATTATACCCAGCCGGACCCGGTCACCGTCACGGGCCCGGTCCCCGGCCCGGCACCCTTTCTCGGCACACCAGCTTCCGGTGAGCTGTCCGCCAAATATCCGGCAACAAAGGGCGCCGCTTACCTGCTCAATGAACCAATTATTATCATACCGATTACCGGGCCTGAATCGGAGATCAGTCCCAGGGTCAGTCGGAGCAGGACGGTGGCGGGGGCGGAGGCGGGGGCGGGGGCGGGGGCGGGGCCGGTGTTATTGGACCCGTCACGCCTCAGGCTGGGGTGCGTTCAGCCCCGCGGGTTCAGCCGACAGACATCGGCCAGGCACAAACGCACCGACACGCGAGCCGGCTGGTTTGGAACCAGTTCCAGAGCGTGTCATTAGGGCGGTCAGGCGTAATGTGAAAAGAAGCGTGTGCGCCGGACGGACGGGATGCCACCGGATCCTGCTACTGGGCAGCTCTGCGTCACTGCGTTTGCTGATAGTGTCGGTGTGGAGCAAGCAGGCAGCCAGTGCTTCTCGGTATTTAGATACAAAGGCATTGCAGTGCTGTAACTGGAGCGCCTTTTTAATAATTCACTCAAGTCAAAGGGGTTTAACAGAATGCAGCACAATGTGTTGAGAAGGCTGCACAATTGTTTGGTTTACGGTCAATAATGTATACTTACACGTGACTGTTTCTGCATTGTGATCAAATTGATTGAATTGATTGAATTGCAGAGGTGAAGTGTCTCACACCAACCACCGCAAATCCTCACATCATAAGCATATTCGCAGCAGTCGCACGCTAGCTTCCCACAAAGGCATGCACGGCTTCATATCTCTCGGAAATAAATTCGGGCGCGCCTGGGCATCCACATTGAATACATTTTTCTTGCAGATAATACCTTTAGTCATGGCTCCGCAGTTAATATTTCCTTTCCCCAATTTGGAACAACCGATCCAGAAAACATGTCTGACGATTAATGACCAAGCATATCTAGCCAGGTAAACAGCTCCTGGGAAGCTCTCGGTGGGGTACCAGGTGATACGGAATGTAATGATCCGCTAAACACGGCCCAGTTTACACTGACGTTTACACCCAGCGGGGAGGGGCGCGGAGGGGCGGCTCATTTCACACCTACCCTGACAAATCGAACGGCAGCGCACGGGCCGGTGCCCGATACAACGCTCGTCCAATTAAGAGGCGGAGTAATTAACTTGCGCCGGTAATCTATTGGCCCGCCTGTATTGGGTAGCCGGCCGGTCTGGCCGGGCGATGTTGTCTCCGCCGGTAAGCGGCCGGCGATCATTTGTCTTCAGTGACCGGCACTGGCCGGCCGCGTGGCCATCCCGAGCCAAATTACAGCCACTAGGAGAATTGACAATATATCTTATCTGGCATTTATATGTCGGGAAAACTGCGCTGCTGGTCAAGGTGCTGTGATTCGTAGGATATACGACTGAGTTAGCTAACTGGCAGTGTTTTTCGTAATACAAACGTAAACACAATAAAACGCAACCAAATATACTGCACTGCACTGAAACTGGTGTTACCAAATCACAATTTGAATCCAATATGATTGAATCCAATGCGTCACAATTGCCAGTCTCACCAATAAATATAGGGTGAGACTGGCAGTATTGTGACGCGCAGCAGGCTTTGCCACTTGGAGGAAAGACCGCTTTTACCAGGAACCATACCATCGCTTCTTTGTTTCACAAAGCCGCTCAAAACCATTTGATCGACTCCTTCACACAAACGCCCGAAACGAATTTGCGTCTTCTACGAACGAATTTCAAATTTGCGTCTTACGTCGATCTGAGGTCCAATGACTCCTACCCGCCTCCCACGGCGCCGCTCAGCTGTTGGTCTTGTGACGTCACGGCCAGTCTGTCACAGCTGATTAGTGACGGCACGGTAAGAGCGTGGGACCTCAGATCCGCACAAAAACCAGCTCAATTCACTCGGAGAGAAGCCACCGTTGTGAGAGGCCCGTCCCTTTCAGATATCACACTGCGCTTTGGAAATATTGTGACGGGCGATAGAATGGTCCGAAGCGTCCGTCGCAGCCGTCGCTGCTGGTTTGAAAGCTGTCGCGGCACGGGGGACCATTGGTCGGGTTTTAGAGCGCGTCCAGCAGTCCTAACGACCGTGATGGAGCGACGCGTCGAATGCCGCTCCGACCCACTATGGATTCGGTCCATTCCTTACCCAAAGATCAAAACAGGCCGTACAGTTTGGATTCCGCACCGTTCCCGGGGTATCGGTCCCTCCACTTTCCATAGACTCTGGCACATTCCGGCCCCAACCTTCTCAGTCCGTCTGCGGGAGGGCGGCGCGGGAGGGTGGCGTAGGCGGCGCGGGCGGCGCGGGCGGCGCGGGCGGCGCGGACGGCGCGGACGGCGCGGGCGGCGCGGGCGGCGCGGGCGGCGCGGGGCGGATCGCAAAGCACAGGTCCTCCATCGCATTCAGCGGTGTCCCGCCCTGTGTGTGTCCCCAGGCAATCACCCCCCCCCCCCCCGTCTGGTATAGGGAGGGGGCAGGAGGGGGGACGGCCCGCCAACTCAGAAGCCCCGACGCCTCTGTAGATAACATCAGCCGGTCGCCGTCTTCAAAGCCCTCTTGTAATTAGCAGGTGTACAAACATTGCTCCCTGTGAAATATGTACCTTGTCCGGCTACCTAATGCGTTTCTAATGATCGGCCTCGCATTCCTTTAATTTACGTTCGACTGGTTTCATGTCGCCGACTGTCTAGAGATTGTACCGGGAAGATATCGGATTCCGACAGGCTTAGATTCAATTTGCGAGGCACGCGCTGCTATTATGTCCCGTTGGTGTCTGGTAAGGAAGGCAGGATAGTGCATGCTAATTGCTAACACGATGCAAATAGGATGACGAGAAGCAATATGACACATTGCTGAAAAAGCATAAGATGACAAGTGAAGTAATTAGAAGAGTGGTGCGCCCACTAAGAAGAGTAAACAACAAAGCAGTCAAATAAACTTAAATGCGCATATCATTGAGTATGAACCCATCATTAATATGTATCACATGCACTCACTTCACACCTTTCCAGACGGGTGGCATAGTCATGGATATCTCATATGGCTAATAACACTCGAGTGAGACTAATATTTGACAGGAGGCAATCTCGGCAATCAAAAGGCCATTATCTTCAGAAATGCAATCAGCGTACGCCGCATTGTCATCAAAACTATTATAAAGAAAATGTCACTCATGCAGCCTTCTGAGTCCGACCTTTGTGTTAGCCGTTACATTTAGATCGTAAAAATGGCGCATACCATGTCGCTGGTCACTGGTGGCAATTAGTGAACAATTTGTAATTCCGTTCGCACATTTTTCTTCCTAGATTACCAAATACGAGCTTACCTAGTCAGGTGTGGCACAGTTTTGTGTAATTATAAGACTATTTTACACCGCAGTATGGAACGGCAGCGAAACAGTGGAATGTGACGAATTTATCCCGTCAACATTCCATTTGAGGTGCGTGACGCATCCGCACCCGGGCTCAGAATCGCCTCTCCGGATCTGTGAGTTGCGACCGAGCTGCAGAAAATAGAAAACTCCGCCAACTGCAGTGACACGCCTCTATCAACCAGACGATAGAACGCTTGTTGCGTCAGCATTTCCGTTAGTTTCTTCAGTTTTGCAAACAGGCATCACTGAAGACTGTTTTTCACAGGAAACTCAGGTTAACCGCGAGAAGCAACGGTTGCAGAGGACAGTGTGACGGTAAAAGTGACGGTTAAAGTGATGGTGGTATGCAGGGGACACTGAGAGACGACACAAGCAACGTATTTTCTTTCTCTTTCATAAAGTGCATTTTAGAGAGGCATGGAGCATTCCACGACATTTCGACAATGGCCAAATTACACACTCATCTCTCACTTTTGTTCAAAATTGGTCTATAGGGTTATCTTGGATCCTGAATTCAGCCGTGGCAATATTAGCTCCATCTGACCTCAGGTTTTCCAGTTATAGCCTCGGACATTTTTACAAAGTCAAGCAACAGAGGTATTTTTGGTTGCCAAAATAACGCATTTGACTTAACCAAATGTGAAAAGAAATGATATGGCTGAATTCGCAATGAAACAGAGATTATATTTCTGGACTGTGTTGCGTGACCTTGAATGACCTTGACCCCGTGACCTCGTGACCTTGTTTTCGTTGACCTCGTGTGACCCCGGGTACCCCTCTGATTTCAATTTTTCACTTCGCAAAATACTTGTCAATATATTGTCTAACAACGTAACAAATAAAAAAAACGGTGCTTTCTTCCTCTAATTTTCATATTTTACGTCGATATACGTTCGTGTTTCCGAATTACCCCCAAGGGGAAGGGTAACGGGCGGATATCTGCGAACCTATGGGACCGATTTGGGCGTGGTATTCACCATTTGATCCGGCTTGGTCCAGAATGGTGTCGTTTTGAGTTTTATCCACTTTGGTCCAATCTAAATGGACCAAATTGGACCAAAACCGCCCAAAATCGTATGCTTCAAACCTATGGGACCGATTTCGGCGGGGTCTTCACCATTCGATCCGTTTTGGACCACGCCCGATGGCTGTGTGGTGTTCCTCGTCACACTGACAGTGTGTATACTAAAAATGGGCCTGTAGCTGCAGTGGTAGCTAAGATATCCGCCCGTTACCCCTCCCCTTAGTGGTAATTCGAAAACATGCACGTATATCGACGGGAAATGAGAGGGAAAACGCACTTTTCTCTTTGTTTGCGTTGCTAGGCTATAGACAAGTATCTTGCGAAGTGAAAAAATGAAAGCAGAGGTGTACCCGGGGTCACATGAGGTCAACGAAAAAGGTCACGATGTCACGGGGTCAAGGTCATTCAAGGTCCCGCAACAAAGCTCATAAATAAAATATCCGTTTAATTACGAATTCAGCCATATAAGTCTTTTTGACATTTGGTTAAGTCTAATGCATCCGAATCCATCTTTTCATTACCGAATCCATCTTTGCAACTAATGAAACAAATCGAGACCATGTTGTTTCGCTTCGTTTGGAATGATAAAAATGATAGGATAAAGCGCTCAAAACTAGTACAGAGCTATGAAAAGGAGGGATTGAGGATGGTAGATATCCAAGCATTCATTGATAGCATGAAGTTGGCTTAAACAAATAGCATGATAGCATGGCTTAAACGTCTACTAATTTCAAAAGCAGATTGGACTCATGTGACGTTTGTGCAAATACCGAGCGTTGAATGCCTGTTAACATATGGGAAAGAAAAGCTGCTTAGCATTCGAAAAAAGATAAAGAACCCGTTCTATATTGATGTAGTAAATTCACTGATAAGATTTAACACAGACTATAATCCAACTTATGAGGAGATACTGTCAGAGTCAATATGGTTTTCTAATCATACAAAGTTTTCCAGAACCATCATAAAAGAATGGGATCAAAAGGGACTTCGATTCATTAGCGATTTATTCAGCACCTCTACCGGCCGCCTACACTCTAAGGAGGAGCTTAAAGACACTTTCAAAATAAATATGACATTTCTATGTTATGAGTCATTAATCCGCAGTCTTCCTGCTGGTCTGCGACATCATACCGAGAAGACACAGACAGAGACGTTGCGTCAAAATATACCTTTCAAGATAAATATGGTGATGAACAAAGACAAGTTTGCCAAATTTACGTACACTGTATTCACTACATCATTAGAATAAAAAAAATGCGCCAGTAAACCGGAGATTGAAAGATAAATGGGAGAATGACATTGGGGATCATATCATTGGATCTTCAACAAAACTCTTAAATGCCACAAAGTCCTCATATTTCCTCTATATGAATTATCGAATCATAACACGAATATTTCCAACAAATAAATTGTTATATAGTATGAAAGGGTCGCAGACGGATCAATGTTCCTTTTGTAATGATGCAGTAGAGACTATAACACATTTATTATGGTTTTGTCCGAAAACGCAAATATTTATTAAAGAGATATTATCACATTTAAAAAGAGAATATAATACAGTAGTGGAAGTTAATGTCATCACTTGGTTTTTCTCAGTGATGTTCCAAGCATTAGTGCTCTCATTATAACTCTTGGGAAGTATGTCATACACACAGCACGGTTGAATGGAATAATTCCTTCCTTGCCAGCTATGATAAATGTCTTGAAATCAGAGGCTCCAAAAGAGTACCACAGTTATAAAACGAAGGAAAAATTGGAACAATTTGAAGAGAAGTGGGGAGAGCTCGGTATGATTATTTGTTAATAGGTTGAATGATGCGTACTAAACGTAAAAATAGCGACTCCCGTGTGCCGTCGGCCCGTGTGGTCAGTGCCTTAACTACCGTGCTGATTACAAAGCTACTCAACTAAGCACACACACGAACACTCAAGCACTCCGGAAACACCTAGATCAGAATAGGATGGGATTGGCCCCCGCCCATCCCCACCCCGGAAAACCTGAGCACACACACACACACCCACCCACACACCCACACACCCACACACACACACACACACACACACACACACACACACACACACACACACACACACACACACACACACACACACACACACACACACACACACACACACACACACACACACACACACACACACACACACACACACACACACACACACACACACACACACACACACACACACACACACACACACACACACACACACACACACACACACACACACACACACACACACACACACACACACACACACACACACACACACACACACACACACACACACACACACACACACACCACACACACACACCCACACACCCACCCACCCACCCACCCACCCACCCACCCACCCACCCGCCCGCCCACCCACCCACCCACCCACCCACCCACCCACCCACCCACCCACCCACCCACCCACCCACCCACCCCCACACACACACACACACACACACACACACACACACACACACACACACACACACACACACACACACACACACACACACACACACACACACACACACACACACACACACACACACACACACACACACACACACACACACACACACACACACACACACACACACACACACACACACACACACACACACACACACACACACACACACACACACACACACACACACACACACACACACACACACACACACACACACACACACACACACACACACACACACACACACACACACACACACACACACACACACACACACACACACACACACACACACACACACACACACACACACACACACACACACACACACACACACACACACACACACACACACACACACACACACACACACACACACACACACACACACACCACACACACACACACACACACACACACACACACACACACACACACACACACACACA
>JAXIVJ010003352.1:22500-32500 GCA_036785665.1 Chirona hameri
CACTGACCGCTGACCGCTGACCGCTGACCGCTGACCACTGATCACTGTCGCCGCCCGCCGCACGCCGCACGCCGCCCGCCGCCCGCCGCTCGCTGCCCGCTGCCCGCCGCCCGCTGCCCGTCGCCGCCCGCCGCCCGCTGCCCGCCGCCCGCCACTCGCTGCCCGCTGTCTGTCGCTCGCTGCCCGCTGCCCGCCGCCGCCCGCCGCCGCCAGCCAGCCAGGGTCATCAGGAAGGCGCGGAAGGGGTCATCAGGCAGGGACATGGACAATGGGGGACGCGTGATCGGAGGCCATTACCGGGGCTGGAGTCGGTCTGACCGGACGTGACCGGCGCCGCTGCCGCCGCCGGGACCGGTACCGGTGCTGGGGTGAAGGGTGCGTATGCAGGTAGACCGTGATCGATCGGTGATCGGCGTCTTTGAAGTTAACTTTGCAAAAAAGAAAAGAAAATTGAATCGCCGCTCTTGGGCTGCTTGACACGTCCGTCAATTTCGTTGGGGTTGTCCTGAAGGGAATGTTATGCGGAGCACTAGGCAAAAACCGAATTCAACTATTAGAAACTCATCACTTTCTTATATGTGGATAGAGTTTCCACAATTCATGTTGTTACTTAGTAACATTTTTTGTTAAGAAATTGATGATATTTTTGCTTCTTTTGAGTGCAAAACACAAATGCTTTAATAATTTACTGCGTTAACCCGCGCGGCGCTGGGGGGGGGGGGGGGATTTACCCCCCCCCCCTCCCATATTTTCTCAATAACTTGAAAACTATGATATATATCCACGTAAAACTTGTGGTACCTTATGCCGCATCAATTCTACATCTTGTCACCGAATTGCAATTTAATCGATGTAGTACTTTGGGAGATAAGGACGTTTTAATGACATTTGGTGGAAAAACGATAAATGTTTGACAAATCGTAGAAAATCGAGTTTTGATGTAAATGCAAATCAAAAACGTCAAAAGGAAGAAAATTACATTTTCGTCAAAATTGATATCTCGGATTTGTAAAATATTGGGGTTTTCACTCCCAAAAATAAAAACGTGTTTTTTCGGGAAAATTTCCACAAAATCAACTTTTTGAAGATGTTAAAAAACTGGAATAATATTGGAGAACCAGGTACGGACGATACCCAAATCAAATTTCAAGGCAATATCTTTATTTTTGACTGACCTATGGCTCCCTAAGTATGAGTAACTCATGACGTCATTTTTGAAGTTGCGTTTTTATTTTATATTAGTGACTAGATACTGACAAACAAATACCACCACTGTATTTCTGAAACAAAACCGGTCTAGAAACATGCTTTTTTATATTAATCAATTTCAAATTTTGACTGTGACCTGACCTGACCCTGATCTGAACTTCATCTAAGGGCCATTATATGGGGTCAGGTTGTGAAACTGGATACTTCTATCGAATTATACGTGTGAAATAACCCATAGAACATGTGTCGCATGAATTTCGTAGACCTCTTGCCAATAGTGACCTTTGTGACCTGACCTTGACCTTGACATTTCCTTACCATTTCACTTTCGCTTATGCAGGAGATGCATTATACCTTTGAGAGCACTTTGTGCGGTAATAGTCGCAATATAAGGCTGTGAATGGAAAGTATGGCCATCAACACCTGTTACCTCAGTTTTGACCTTTGGCCTGACCGTGACCTAACATGTGACCTTATTTTAAGAATTTTGGGTGCACAATAGCTTCGTCTCATTGAGACCTTTCGATCGCCGCCTTGCGCGTCTCGCTGCGGTCATTGGTTCGGAAGATACGAGGGGGTAAAATTTACCCCGCAGCACCGTGCGTTCGGCTGGAGACCCCAGCGCCGCGCGGGTTAAAGGGAATGTTTCACCTTTGTAGTGGTTTTGAACTGAGATAGCATTATCTTTGGCCGTTATTGAAATGTCGAAAATACTCAAGTCATTTTCCCAAAAACTTAGCCGTTTTTAAGCAATTTTATTTATAATTTGCAAAATGGGGTCTAGGCTAGTTGGCTGATTGGCTGACAGCCACTTTGCCAGCCAATCCCACTTTGTCAGCCAATCAGCGGCGGTCTATAGCTCAATAATGACGTCATCATCCCAAATTTAAAACCTTAATTTGTATAAAGTTAAGTAATTTTTCGAGATAAAAAAATATCACCATCGTTTTCAGCAGCACTTACTTCATATTTTCTACTACAACCAGCGTATATTTGACAACTTTCAGAAAGGCAAAACATTCCCTTTAAAAGGAATTAAAGGGAATAGGTCACCTTGAAAGTTGTCTTGAAATTTGGCTATACGGGATATTTCGATCTAAAAAAACGAATATGGCATTTGTTTGGACGATAGATGGATACCCGTCGGAAAATGGGCATGTTTCTCTTTTCTCCTTCATGGCCATAAAGAACTTCATGACAATTATGACGTCATGCATATGGTAGCTTGGATATGGAAACTATTGCACACAATAACGACGGACGTTAGACATATATACGCAGGCTGCTTGTAACGTAAACAATCATTGTGAGGACCCGAAACAAGTTTCGCGGACCCGAAACAGAGTCTTCTAAAAGGGGCCCACTAGTCCTGTGTCGAAATTACTTATCGTAGCGAGGTAATTCTTTCACCGCAACCCATTTTTCGATATACTCTACAAATCTGCTATCTCAGTTCAAAACCCAATGTTAAAGGTGAACTTTTCCCTTTATGTTGGAAAGCAAAGGGGCGATGCCCACATTTGTTTAGGGAGAGGATGGAAAAACGTATTCGCAATGTGGAAAATGCAGATATGAATTGTCGAATCACAAAAAGAGCGGTACCATAATATCCTTGCTTGAGTAACGATTGCTTTCTGACACTGAACTGCATGCAACTCAGTGACTGAAAATGTCCAAAGCTCTTTTCGCGGAGCTGGTTTTGGATCGTGTGCTGGACCAATCGGAGTGGAGATTTAGGTAAATTGACTTTACAGGCATAATAATTTGCAATTCGCCCCTCCTGATGAGAAACGTTATTGACGGAAAACAAAAAAACAAGACATATTTTCGCAATTGGGCAAAGCCAGGAATTCAACTACAATATGAAAGGCAATAAAGTTACGTTTGGGTGCGCTTCAGTTCGTCCTCAGTCGACCAACTGTTGTGGTGCTTAAAAGTGAATATATACGCATTCACCCCAAGGCTGGGAGCATTCGGCAGCTGTCTTCATTACTGCTCACAACACAGTAATTACTGTCGAGCGATACGAGTGCGAGTCGTTTGAAGCGCCGTCAGTACGGTCTGTGGGCACGTGTCGGACGCCATTGGCCGTGCCATTACCCGTTTGTCACGTCCGTAACATCGCGCCGACCCGAAACATAATTACACTGTTTTCCCTTCTTCTGATTGGATTACCTGGGAACGGATGCCAGAAAATTCGGGGCGGAATCACCCTCCGTGCCGACGTCGGTGCCCAGCCCGTCGATACAGCTCGCTCGCTCGCGCTCCCTGCCCTCGGTGCATCTCTGGCGGCTGGCGCCGTTACTGCCACCTGTTGCCGGGCGGACCAGCCGGCTGGCCCTGAGTCGGTCCCCGGCCGCCGCCATCTATCATCGAATACGACGGAACAGCGGAGCCGGCGACAGTTTACGGCGATGTCACGTGATCCCGGGGGCCGCCGGCGTCGACGGAGCGGCGGTAACGGCAGTCTCGGTTTATTTAGAGTCGTACTGCGCCGGTATCGTCGGCATCGACGACGTCGGTGCTGAACGGTCCTGTAAACATAACGAGTTCCCCTCCGTCGGCGGGTGGAAGCTGAAAGGGGAGATGACCGCCCAGGGCGACTGCAGTACTCTCTGGGTCGTAAACAGTCGACTGAGGCTCGAAATTTCCACCAACGGTCTGAGCTGAGCACTGAGCAGTGAACACTCTGTTGGGATGTGAGGAGAGACAAAGAAGACGGGAGCGCAGCCTACTAATATGCATGCTTAGGCAGCAATACGTTGCTTTTGGCAAATACAACGGCAGAAACTTTGTGGCGGAAGCCTCCTATGGTTGTCGAATGGACACATTTGTATACATTGACTCCACATTGCAAGAGCGTTCACTCACCAGTTTGCTTGTCTGTTTATGCATCATATACTTGCCACCGTGATATCGGCGCAATATAATGAATGTAGTCAGGTGATATATAGTCTACACCAACCAGAATGAAAAGCGACTTGATTATAATAACTTAGCAATGTTTTATCGAATCTGGGGACGTCCTGCGATCTGTCAACCCGCCCGGCAATATATTACCTCTGCTGTCAGGGAAGCGCCATGCATCACGTCCGTGCCGCTCTGATTCCAGAACACATCAAACGTGGGAAACATGTTCTGATCAGACACTCGCGGCCGCGGCGGCCCCAGGCCGGTCTGCCAGCCGGCCAGCTCGGTTTTGATCGCCACCAGCGCCAGACACGTCATTTGCACATTCGACTGACAGGAGGCATTCGGGCCGCATCTAAAACATCACAGCGGCTCAACCCAAACACACTGTAATTCGACGCCTATTGATTGTATTAATCAAAGGGCATTAATTACCGCATTCCAAGGTATCGAGCGTAGGCTGACCACTGACCGGAAGGCGGCATGCGGAAAACAAACATTGAAGGAAATGATGGGAAGGTAGGCTCCGAGAAATTGGTGCCAGTACCTGGCTGGAAGGGCGAGTCGCAAGAGGACACGATGAGTTGCACTAGTATCCAATCAATAGTCATAGATCACGTGACGATAGGCTTGCTACGATGTGCGTGTTATGGCCATTAGGAATGTATGTATTTGATATATTTTCATGCTTTCTGGGAGAAAGGCTTATAAACAAATCATGCCCTAAAATTACCTATAAGCATTGCGTGTTGACACCCTCGCAACTTTTTCTTAGACACAAACGTTCTCCAATAATGGACGTCTGTGGTAGACAACACCCTGAACTTCGAGTGTATTCCCTGCCAACAGTCTCTCGTAATGAAGAACTGCGCGCGACATCAAAATTCACATCAAAATTCCACCATCGCACACTGTGAAGTGGCGGCAGAATTGTTCATTTCTTCGTTCACGGCTTTGTCTGTTCTGGTATCTCTTCGTTGACGGCTTTGTCTGTTCTGGCATCTCCTCGTTCAAGGCTTTGTATGTTCTGGTATATCTTCGTTCAAGGCTTTGTATGTTCTGGTATTTCTTCGTTCACGGCTTTGTTCTGGTATCTCTTCGTTCAAGGCTTTGTCTGTTCTGGTATCTCTTAGTTCACGGCTTTGTCTGTTCTGGTATCTCTTCGTTCAAGGCTTGGTCTGTTCTGGCATCTCTTCGTTCACGGCTTTGTCTGTTCTGGCATCTCCTCGTTCACGGCTTTGTCTGTTCTGGCATCTCTTCGTTCACGGCTTGGTCTGTTCTGGATCTCTTCGTTCACGGCTTTGTCTGTTCTGGCATCTCCTCGTTCACGGCTTTGTCTGTTCTGGCATCTCCTCGTTCACGGCTTTGTCTGTTCTGGTATCTCTTCGTTCACGGCTTTGTCTGTTCTGGCATCTCTTCGTTCACGGCTTTGTCTGCTCTGGTATCTCTTAGTTCACGGCTTTGTCTGCTCTGGTATCTCTTCGTTCACGGCTTTGTCTGCTCTGGTATCTCTTAGTTCACGGCTTTGTCTGCTCTGGTATCTCTTCGTTCACGGCTTTGTCTGCTCTGGTATCTCTTAGTTCACGGCTTTGTCTGTTCTGGCATCTCCTCGTTCACGGCTTTGTCTGTTCTGGTATCTCTTCGATCACGGCTTTGTCTGCTCTGGTATCTCTTAGTTCACGGCTTTGTCTGTTCTGGCATCTCCTCGTTCACGGCTTTGTCTGTTCTGGTATCTCTTAGTTCACGGCTTTGTCTGCTCTGGTATCTCTTCGTTCACGGCTTTGTCTGCTCTGGTATCTCTTAGTTCACGGCTTTGTCTGCTCTGGTATCTCTTCGTTCACGGCTTTGTCTGTTCTCGTCATGCCGCATCAAGTCTGGGTTTTATCCGTTTTCCGGGTGACTGTGTTCCGGGTTCCGAGTGTTAACCTCTGAACAAAGGAGCGCCCCTGCAGTCCTCTGCGGCGCAATCGGTCTGCGTTTATGACTAAAGTGCATTAATTTTCGCCGGCCACCCCCGTTGGAGCGTCGTTGACTTCAATTTAGCGGCGGTCGTGTCGGTACGGAGTGCTGACGCCGGCGTCGTTTCGGCTTACTTTCCCTGCTCGCGTCCAATCGCCATCATCCCGACGCAGTTTACGACGAGTGACGTCACAGCTGTGCGTCTCCAAAAGGACGGGTGTGCGTTTAATTCGAGGAGGGGTGTTCGGCGTATAGTCGGACGTTGTTCTGAATGAGATTCGAGGAGGGATGTTCGGCGTATAGTCGGACGTTGTTCTGAATGAGATGCGGTTTAATTTGAGGAGGGATGTTCGGTGTATAGTCGGACGCTGTTCTGAATGAGATTCGAGCAAGGATGTTCGGCGTATAGTCGGACGTTGTTCTGAATGAGATTCGAGCAAGGATGTTCGGCGTATAGTCGGACGTTGTTCTGAATGAGATGCGGTTTAATTCGAGGAGAGATGTTCGGCGTATAGTCGGACGTTGTTCTGAATGAGATTCGAGCAAGGATGTTCGGCGTATAGTCGGACGTTGTTCTGAATGAGATTCGAGCAAGGATGTTCGGCGTATAGTCGGACGTTGTTCTGAATGAGATGCGGTTTAATTCGAGGAGAGATGTTCGGCGTATAGTCGGACGTTGTTCGGAATGAGATGCGGCCAGGTCACGTTTCAGACAATGCAGAGTGGGCAGTCGTTGATTTTGAGCGGGATAATTTATCCAGCGACACTGAGAGAGTATTGCTGGTGACGGTAAAGACTGCTCAGGGTGTTACGTTACGAAATTAAGGTACCTTTACTTAACAATGCATGCGGTTTCATGACGTTACGAAATTAAGGTACCTTATACTTAAAGGATTAAAGGAAATAGTTCACCTTCGGAAATTTTTCAGAACACGATTTTATTATATTTTTTAATATAGTTTCTTTTTTTCTTTTCAAAAATGGTCCTACATCGCGTTAATTCAGGACAGAAGGTCGTACATTATTAATGTTATGGTGTGCGTTATTGGTCTGCGCATGCGCCCTGGTAGTGCTGGCACTCTCAGACGGTACGGTATATCATATATGCGCCGCATTCCTTCGCCAAAAAGTCAAATATCTTCGGCTGGAGAGTCTTTTCAGCCAAGAAAAGTTGCAGATAAGGATTTCTCAACACGGGCTACAAAACTGTTATTTCAGTTCAAAATCCCATGTTGAAGGTGAACTATTTCCTTTAAAGGAAATAGTTCACCTTGGAAATTTTCCCAAACACGATTTGATTATATTTTTTCATACAATTTATTTTTATATTGTCAAAAATGGCCTTATATCGCGCCGATTCAGGACAGAAGGCCGTACATTATTATTGTTTATCAAAACTATATGCATACTCTCTGAGTCAGAGTCTTGACGTCACGCGAATTAAAAAAATGGTTCAGCCAATCAGATTAGAAAGTAGTCGCGTAAGGATAGACTCGCATTAGAGATGTGCCAACCGGCGGCCGGCGGTTCGCTTGCTAGCACCAGCTGCAAGCTGATTGGATGATGGTATAGTCTCTGCCCGGGCTAGATCCAGCACCACATTCTTTCGCCAGCACCGCATTCCTTTGCCAAAAAATCAAATATATTCGGCTGGAGAGTCATAGGGGTTTCCCAACACGGGCTACAAAATTGCTATCTCAGTTTAAAACTAATGTTGAAGGTGAACTATTTCCTTTAAAGGGAAATAATGACCTTTTTCCACTAAAATGGAGTTAGCACTTGAAATCGCCAGACGAGATCAAAATATATTGTAAATTCATCACATTTTGCATGAAAACTTTCCTACCGAAAGATATTTCAAGTTAAAGTTGATAAGCGTTCCACACTTTTAACGACCGGTACTTGCACTATTTCTGACCTTTTGTCAAGTACTTTTGGTCCTCATCAAACTGCAGGCTTTTCCCGTATTATTTTTTTACGCAATGGAGTGGAAAATATATTGTGCGTTCTGCTTGTTGTGATTATATGCCCGGCGATCTTCTAAAACTAACAGCGATTGGAAAAAGTGGCAATAAAATCGGAAGCTCATTGATGCACATCAACGCGGCATAGTTAGTGGTTGCGACCCTCAATTTTTGCAATTCGATTCATTTGTTTTCAACATTAGGAGTTGTGTATAGTTTGTCTGTGGCTGTATATAACACTATGCTTTATTTTATCATGAAAAATAATAATTTTTCCCAAAAAAACTAACGAACAATAACACAAAACTGGCAATTAAATCAGAAGCTCATCGATGCACATCGACGGCGACCTATTTAGCGTCGGCGATTTGTTTACAAAGTCACTGTCATGCTTCTCGGCGCACTTAACCATCTCGGCGCACTTGGCGAGTTGTTCCTGATTAGTATACCCAAGTCCCGTAGCAGGCTTTGTTAATGACGTCATTGGTGCCATTCTTGTGTAGCATTGCAAAATATATCTGATTTCGAGTTGAAAGCTAATTAAAGACTTATTCAAATGATTGTTTTTAAGTTTGAATTTTCTTGTTAATCATTATTAAAGGTATTTTATCACTGTATTTCATAGTAGTTGACACTTCAGAAACTTGTGACGTAATAATATTTTATCCAATATGCATTTCCCTCACCTTTTGCCATTGTGGCGCAGTGCCGAGTGCTTTGCGAATACTAGCTTGCCTGGGGTTCAATTCATTCCGCTCTTATTTTATTCGAGTTGGTATAGTTTGCATGTTGTTGTTATTCATGACTTATACTGATAGTCAGTCATGCATCACGGATGCTTCACGGATTGCTTCACGGATCAGAGCGCTGCTCGAACGCACGCTAGTAGCGCTTTCGTTCTCCATGGCAACCAGGCGTGAGCCAATGAAAAGCCAGAACGTATTCCCTTTCTGGCTTTTGATTGGCTGACGCCTGGTTGCCATGGAGAACGAAAGCGCTACTAGCGGGTGTCCGAGCAGCGCTCAGTTTGATCGGAAATGTCACAGAGGCTCCACAAATGCCGCACTCGATGTTAACAATGGTAGGGAAGGACGAATTTGTCAATGACCTTCATGATGTACACAAGGTACTTGTTTTGTATTTCTTCCAAACTTACAACTTTGAATTTGGGAATAATTTTATTTAATTCTTAAATTTAAATAAAATAATTTTAAAAATATAACGGGAGCCTAAGAAATTGTTGCTAACAAAATCAAAAGGTCATTATTTCCCTTTAACAATGCATAAGTTTCAAGATGAAGCAAACATCAAGAGTGAACTCAACAAAAAGAATCAGTTAAGTTTACATAAATGATTGACATGCACGAACAAATTCAACGAACTTTTGCATGACCAACAACGTATTTCTGAATAATTTTGTTGAGTAGTGTGTGCAGAAGAAATATTTTCGTTTTAAAGTGTCTGGCTTTTCTTGACATGTATGCCTTTGTACGTAACGTTCAGAACCTTGCCAAATTCAGTCCATGATGTTACAATCTTAAGGTGCTCCAAATTTATATTTTACTCAAAATAAATGTATTTCACTCATTGCGGTGAAAAAATGTCAAAGCATCCATATGAATTTACCATGTAGGTTATAACATATGATGAAGCATAATTTATGCACTCAATAGGCAGCGAATCCATTTCCGAACATTTTCAGAATGTTCTGATGCCCAACCCAGTGTAACCTACTTTAGTCGGTTAGGTATGGATGGATGTGTGTATTTGATGTTCATGTATGCTTGAAACTAAATTCATAGCTACTATTCTTAACGGGTCCACCCAAACTGCCCAAACCGAAAAGTCCATCCAAGCGAGTTTTGGGAAAATGGGTGCATATCCTTCAATTATATAAAAGACGAAATCTCTGTGTGTATGTATGTATGCATATGCTATGATGTTATATTTTGCATATG
>JAXIVJ010003352.1:37500-95299 GCA_036785665.1 Chirona hameri
GGCTGGGGCCAAACTACGGAATTATCATACGATTTTGACCCCAAGGCAATGCCCCGATCGCATTGCCGGCCTCTAGTGATATAACCCTTTGACGTGGTACGGCGGGTGCGGGTGCGCGGCGGCGTGATCAGCGATGAGCGCAGCTGGCGCACCTGCTGGCTCCACTCGTCCGTGTTCCGGCGCACCTTCTGCAGTAGCTTGACGGACGGACTGCGACGGACGGCGGCCAGCGGGGTGGGAGCGCGCACCACCGCCGCCGTCGGGGCCAAGCGACGCCGAACCGGCGCTCGGTCAGCTGGCCAGCCCGACCGGCATCATACGAGGGCCGCTGAGCTCGGCTCCGACTCGAACGACTGGCGCAGACATTTCTTCACCACCTGTGGGTAGCGGGGTGGTCAGCTCAGGATTGGCAGCCATTAATGGATTTTGGGCCGCTGTATCGCGCACGTAACCTGCGATTATCAAGTCTGTGTCACCAACCGTGTGACCTGAGGAGGCGAGAAGAAAAAAACATGTTTGCGCCAACTTTTTGGCACCTGGCACGTGCCACGTGCCATCGATTGACCCGAAAATGGTATCATCCTCTGTGCGCCGTTTTGCCGCATCGAACGGTGCCACCTGCGTCGAAATCGGCCCAGCCGTTTGGGCTCCACGTGCCAATATGCTCCGTTGGACACACACCCACACCCACACACACACACACACACACACACACACACACACACACACACACACACACACACACACACACACACACACACACACACACACACACACACACACACACACACACACACACACACACACACACACACACACACACACACACACACACACACACACACACACACACACACACACACACACACACACACACACACACACACACACACACACACACACACACACACACACACACACACACACACACACACACACACACACACACACACACACACACACACACACACACACACACACACACACACACACACACACACACACACACACACACACACACACACACACACACACACACACACACACACACACACACACACACACACACACACACACACACACACACACACACACACACACACACACACACACACACACACACACACACACACACACACACACACACACACACACACACACACACACACACACACACACACACACACACACACACACACACACACACACACACACACACACCCACACCCACACCCACACCCACACCCACACCCACACCCACACCCACACCCACACCCACACCCACACCCACACCCACACCCACACCCACACCCACACCCACACCCACACCCACACCCACACCCACACCCACACCCACACCCACACCCACACCCACACCCACACCCACACCCACACCCACACCCACACCCACACCCACACCCACACCCACACCCACACCCACGCCCACGCCCACACCCACACCCACACCCACACCCACACCCACACCCACACCCACACCCACACGCACACGCACACGCACACGCACACGCGCACACGCGCACACGCACACGCACACGCACACGCACACAAGCTCCTCCCACTTTCCGAGCGACGGCCCGGTGGAAATCTTCGAACTCTGAAAAACATGTAAACATGTTCCTTATCGTTCTACGATTTTGAATTACACGCCCTGGAGGGGGGGGTCGGATTTCGCCCCCCTCCCTATGATCTCGAAAACCACGCAACGTAGCGACAAGAGTAAAACGACGTTAGATAGCTCGAGACGAGCTCTTTCGAAAGTATTTCGTTCATTTTTTTTTCTCAGGTCAATATTGAGGTCACCAGAGGTCATCAGGGTCAGATTTTCAAGTTTTCAAGATTTCGCTTCAAACACCCCCAAATATCTCGGGAACTATGATAGTTAGCAGCAAACGGAAAATACGAAAGCCCTTGCAAAATGCAAACGACATAGGTGTCCTCAGATTTGAGCTCAGGTCAATAGTTTAGGCTCCAGAGGTCAATGTCAAAAAGGTGTTTTTTTTTTGCAAAATAGTTTTTGGCAAATGACTTTTTACCTAATAAAGATAAAACAATAATGTTTACGCCATCGCGTTTGTCTTGTCAAGGCGCTTCGGATCATATTCATGGTGACCGGGTTAGGTTAACTGAGAAATTTGACCTCAGGTCAAGGTCAAGTAGTGACCCAAGTTGGTCATGTTGCATATTGAGAGACGTGCCTCGACGAGACAAACACATTGGTACCATTTTATCTTCTCTATCTTCATTATGTCTATAGTTATTGACAAAACAGTGTTGGCGGTCACGAAATTGACCTGACCTTAGGTCACCGATATTAGAAATCCGAGATAAACAAATTGTCGGTATCTATGACCTTATGAAGTCCTGCAAGATTGTAACCGATCAGCGTAAAACTGTGGCTGTGGTACTACTGCAAACGTTTTGGAGTTGAGGTCATCACGTGACCTGGTCTGGTAACCTGCCCTGAGACGACCCGAGGCCAATAATTTTACATAATGTGGAAACTTTATTTATGAACAGGTGTGCAAAAACGGTGGCGCTGCGCGCCGCCGTTTTTGCGCTATCCTTGAAAAACCGGAGTGGTGGGCGGATTTCGCCCCCCTCCAGAGCGCGTGTTAAAGGGACTATCCCACCTTAACATTATATTTGAGTTGAGATAGCCATTTTGATGGCTTGGCATTGAAATGAAGTATGGCAGCAGTTAAAACAACCACAATTATCTAATCAAAAAGATATTAGAGTTTGATTTTGACATCTGTAAAAAACAAGGCAGCCCCTGTGTATTTGAATAGGGCCTCTAATCCGACAGCGTCGTCTCTCTTTACCAAACTGGTAATAATAGTAAAATGGTAGTAATAGTCGACTTGTTTTAAGGTCAGCCTTGGAATATTTTCGTCTTTCATTTCTCGATCCCCGGGTGGTTCGCAATCTAAGCCAATCTAGGCACCGGGTGGTTCGCTTTTTCTGCGCAATAGATGTCGACAAAAAATTGTGCCATCTATTTGGCAGCACAAAGGATTTCCCTGTTATTATAACAAATCATATGACGTCAACAACCCAACTTTCCGCTTAAAACTAAAAGTTGAATATCTTCCAAGATAAGCAATTTTTTCCGGAAAAAAGTTCACGAACATGTTCAGCTGACCTCGCCTGACATGTAGACATACAATTAAGTGTGATTCGACAACTTTCAAAAAGGTGGGACAGTCCCTTTAACGAAAACAAGTATGCTTCTGAAATAATCAGAGTAAAGGAACCCGATGGCAACTAAGTTACTCTAGCGAAGGGACTGCGCCAGGTGCCAGCCATGTCCTCTTTTTATCAACAGATATGTCTTGCCCTCGAAATTAGGTTGAGCAGACACCTGGCGTGGGGGTAAGGACATCAGCCCCCACTAACATCTGCCATCGCGCTCTTGTGGTGTGTAGGGAACCTGGCAATAATTATGACGCAACTTTATTAACATTATCAATGTCTAATTCCAATTTCATGACATATTGTTCAATGATACATCTTGTTGAAGCTGCTTATTCTGAACACACTTTCTGTCAGTGCGCCGTGTTATGCACAGTATGGCAGTGTCCCAAAATACCATTTTTGCTTGGGTGTCAGTGGAAAATTCGAGCAAAAAAAAATGACCTCGAGAGTAAAAATTATGTAGAAAATGGTACAATAATGATTTCTGTTTTGAATACGGTGGTCAGACATGGATCAGACAGGTGTCAGACAGGCGTCAGACAGGGGTCAGACAGGCGTCGTGCAGGGGTCAGACAGGGGTCCAGACAGGCGTCGTACAGGGGTCAGACAGGGGTCAGATAGGGTTCAGACAGGGGTCAAGTCAGTGGTCAGTCAGGGGTCAGTCAGGGGCCAGACAGGGGTCAGACAGAGGTCAGACAGGGGTCAGACAGAGGTCAGACAGAGATCAGACAGACGTCAGACGGGGGTCAGACAGGTGTCAGACAGGCGTCAGACAGGCGTCAGACAGGCGTCAGACAGGCGTCAGACAGGCGTCAGACAGGCGTCAGACAGGCGTCAAACTGGGGTCCGACAGGCGTCAAACTGGGGTCCGACAGGCGTCAGACAAGGGTCAGACAGGGGTCAGACAGGGGTCAGACAGGCATCAGATAGGCGTCAGACAGGGGTCAGACCAGTGTCCTAAAATGGAATTTTTTCTTGCGCTTGGGTGTCAGAGTGGAAAACTGAAGCCAAAAAAAAGATGAGTGGAAAATTATGTAGAAAATGATACAATATTGATTTCTGTTTTGAATATGCAAAGCAATAGTTTTCGTTGAAATAATGTACTTTTAGTCAATGTTTATGTCAGAATCAATATCACAATTCATAATTTGGGAGTGGAAAATTCACTTATAAAATGGGGAGTGAGACTTGAGAGTTGAACATAATTCACATTTGGGTGTCATTTCCCGCTCAAATTGACACATTTTGGGGCACTGTGAATATGGCAGCACAGTAAAACATAACAGCATCATATGGTAACATCAGAAAAACAGCGGCATTGTCCACCACTGCGGCATTTCCATATTTTGTCCAACGAAGCTGATATTATTATAAATAGGTTGGTTGCATGAAAACAAAAATTGCAACCTGCGACCATAATTGCTGTAAAGTTTAGGTGAGGTTTTATTATGTTATTACAATTGTTTCCTGTCGCACCATGGTTAGGTTTAACGCTTCGTTGGAAGAAATATTGAAAATTTGCTGTGGTGCACAATGTCGCTGCTTTTCTGATGTTACCATATGCTGCCATACTGTACAGTGTACATAACACAGCGCACTAACAGGTACCTTAGTCAAAGATTACCACCAAATCTAAGACACTCTTGAGTCATTTTTGGTGCGCTCTGCGCGGCAAAAAATTATTTCAAGGTTAGGTGAGGTTAGGTTAGGTTCAAGGCTTCAGGTTAGGTTAAGTACGTTTAGGTTCAGTTAGGTTAGGTTAGTGATTGTAAATGTACAATCGATGTTGGACGATACAAGCACTTGACGTCATAAATCGAGCAGCACCACCACCCGTCTCACTTCCTTAACCTTGGTTTATGGATGTGTGACGACTGCTCAGGTATTACCCAGGTACCTTAGTCAAATATTACCGACTGGGCCCCCTAAACCACCTGCTATTACCCAGGTAGGTACCTTAGTCAAATATTACCGACTTGAGCCGCCTAAACCACCTGCTGTGGATTAGCATTACAATAGAGGACAAATTAAAACTAAGGAAAGGAAAATGTCCTAACTGTAACCTAGATTTCTCATCATATTTATTTTCATCTATGACAATTGAGCTTCATCATGTGTGGCTCATAATAATTTTGTGATATTTCTAATAAAACACCACAACATTATTGAACATAAAAGGCATTTGGATATGCTTATTTAGCTATACTAATATTTTTGGACACCTAGGTACTCATTTATTGAAGTGAAAACATGTGTGACCAATACCACACCAACTTCAAAGTTCAAGTTTGCCTGTGGCGGTGCCACACTATATTGATATTACATCATTTATTTGTGTTGTGTGACTATATTTGAGCATCTAATCGGGTAACAAAACAATAATACTACCATACCCCACGGCCACACAATTTATCTGAAACGATCCTCCACCCCTGCTCTTGATGTGATTCTCTAAAACAAGTACCACAACCTGTAAGGCCATGTAAGGTATGTAAGGCCTTGACCACAGCATAATTATCTATTTTATAACAGGGAATCAGTACCACAAATTGGCTATAGGTTCCTATTATATCGCATACGTAGGTACCAGGTATAACTGTGTCGTATAACCTTTGCATATTGGTACGTCTCTCTTCGACACGGTTTCCTTCCTGCATTATCCTCTCCTCCACCAGGGTAATGAGCAAAGAAACCCAACAGGAACAGGTGAGCACTCACCTGAACACCGAAGTCCTTTCACTGAGAGCTCCACATACCACACATCGAATCTTTGGCGTCGTTCGAAAATTGCATTAGACTTTATATAACCACAGCACACAACCATCACCGATCCACCACCCAGCGATCGATAAATGAAACGCGCAAATATCTCCAAGTCTAACCTTAAAACAATTAGACTATCATCACCATTTGGTAAAGAGAGGTGACGTCATCGGCTTTAAGGCCCTATTCAAATACCCGTGGGGTTTATTCGTTACAATTGTCAAGACCAATCACGAATTTCTTTTTAATTAGACCTATGTGGTTGTTTCAACTGCTACCCTACTTAATTACAATACACATCCAACAACATGGCTATCTCAACTCTAAACTTATGTTAAGGTGAGACAGTCCCTTTAACCAAGCGCGCCATGGCGATATGGCGACTTCCTCTCCACGTAAAGAACAATCAACATCAATGAATTATTCTTGATTACTGGAATACGTCAATTCAATTTGTTCAGCGTCTACAAAGTCATGTTTGCCAAAGAAACTCGACTTAAATTAAGCGCAATCTGACTTAAACAGTCCTTTGATATGCAGCACCTCAATGTTTAGTCAACCCTGCATATTAACCTTGTCTGAGACGGAGCACCATCATGACAGTGGTGCCCAGTCCACGCCCCATCGCTTCTGAGTAATTGCAGCACAAATAGGCAAAAAGCGTGACGCTGCGTTTACCTGGGCAGCGTCTTCGTCTCTGAACCAACCGGCGGAGGCGCCGACACCAAATTAAGCCCGTGCCCCAGCCGTCATTAGAATCTCATTACGCCGTCTCGCCGGGCGCCGGTAATGTTTGCACACCTGCTAATTGTCGGCCGTCTTTGAAGTGCGTGGCGTCGGCAAGATGCTATCGCCACGGGCGCCGGCACAGCGGCGCCGACGAGGAGGAGAAGGGTGCGTGTCCGGTCAGGTGCCCGCGGGCAGGACAAAGGGACAAGGGGTGGTGGACAGGGGCAAAGGAGGGAATCGTCAAGTGGTAAGGATAGCCGACCAGTTGGGTCGTTCCCTGTCCAGATATCACGACTGTAGATTGTAGATAGGACGTTTAATGGTGCTGCAACTGCTGTGTTTATATGGCTTATCACGAATGTGATGCTGGACACCGTGCACGGGTGACAAGAAGCTGTTTCAATGATGGTCGATTCGGTATTATGTCAGGCAATGTCGCGTTAAAATGTAGTGGTAACCTATTGTATGTCTATTTTATATTATATACTGGCAAATGGAATAAAACGAAAATCGGGCAATCGAACTTGCTCTAAGGAAAAAATGACAAGAAATGGCTTACACACTGACAGTATTTCGAAGTTCGAATTCTTCGGAAATATCTGATCCTCTGAAATGTAATCTGTAGCCGGGCTTAATGCGGGATATGAGATAGAATCTAGGAGATTACGTGTATCATATGTCATCCTGTTTCCCAGCCACGTAGGTATAATGGCATCTAAAACACTCCATTTGGCTGGAACAGTAAGAGGCTTTTAGATGTGTGGCACCCCTATTTCCTACCCTTCAATCTCTGTCAAAACCTTACCACGCCCACAATCTGATCTTGAATCTCCCTTCCAGCGCCTTTATCGGCCTAGATGTCGGCATCGGAGCGGAGAATTTGAGGCGACCATCGCAGCAGGGAGGCAGATCGGGCAATACAATGGGGCGTCAGTCTAGAGGAAATGACAAGAACACGGACAGTTTCTTGTCCCGTATGCAACTAGTTGTATGTTTTATGGATGATATTGCGTGTGTACTTTTACAATTTGCGGAGCATGTGAGGCGAAAGATTATTGAGCCTATGCAATTGATGTCAGGCACCTTTTAGAAGAGACAAGGGGAGCTTTAATGGAGGCAGATTTTTGCTCGGTTCTCACATCTCGCATTAAGCATATTGTTTTGACTATGTTAATGTTGTTAATGTATGTGTGAACTAATTTGAAATGCAAACGCACCCTCCAGAACTCCCATTTCGCGCGTATTTTCTGAGTTTTGTTTCGAGGCTGTGTTGCTTGGCGGCACTTATTTCGTAATTGCCGGCTGTCGCAACCCTGTCAACGTTTATGGTAATTATGAACGGGGAGCCATTTCAGATGCGCCGGCCGCTCGCTCGACTGAACTTCCGCCAACTTTGTGCTACACTCGCCGCTCCCTTTTAATGGCTGTTGTTAAAAATGAGAACAGGCGCGAGCCTTCTAAATTGGACGAACAAAAACTTTAAATGTGGTTAATCATGTCATTACGCTCCTGTACGGAGTTGTTCATTGGCTGTGATTTAGCAACCAGACACATTTCAGCAGAAACCAGCTGTAAAATTGCAACTTCCATTGTATTCGATGGATGTTGCAACTTCCATTTGCAGCTTCTATTTGATGTCTCGTATTCAAAGAATTCAAGAAATATAAACCTGAATCAAATGTTTCCAATTCTTTGCAAATTTAATAGTTCCTTCTTCTCTTTTCGAATGCATGCTTTCACTGGTCTCACAGATTCCTAGACTTAGCAATGAACAATGGTACACCACGTCTCCGGAAGACTTGACTCAGATGCCGCCGGATGTGAATGGTTAGCCGTCATCGTCAGCTCGGCAGTCTGACCGACGCCGGAATGTGACGAAGCTGGCGGGTACCGAGGGGCCGGAATGTGACGAAGCTGGCGGGTACCGAGGGGCGGGTACGGTTCCCACGTCTGTCCGAAAGAGAGAAACAGGCGGGCAGCGATCGGCCTCTGAGCCTCCGGGGCTGCGGCTCAGGTGGACTGACCATCCGTCACGTCCTGTGACGTCATGTGACGTCACGTGACGTCATGCCACGTCATGTGACGTCATGTGTCATCATGTGACGTCATGCGACGTCATGTGACGTTATGTCACGTCCAGTGACGTTATGTCACGTCCTGTGACGTTATGTCACGTCCTGTGACGTTATGTCACGTCCTGTGACGTCCTGTCACGTCCTGTGACGTCCTGTGACGTACTGTGACGTGGGATGTGACGCGGGATGAGTCTGTCGGCTGTCCGCGGCAGGTCCTCGGCAGCTCCCGGCATCCAGACACCTTTGTTCCCAGGACAGGAGTTTCGTCAGTGTCCCACCGACACATAGACGCACTGCCTGCCGGTCGCGGAGAACACGAGGCTTTTTACACACGTGGTCCGTGGTCGGAACTTCGCAGCGTACCAGTCTGTCTGTCATACAGACCATCGATCAGTCCGACCTGGACAAGGCCCTGTGATACAGACCATCGATCAATCCGACCTGGACAAGGCATTCGATCATTGGGCGGCGCGCGTCCATTGTTTTCGTAAGATGACACGGGCGGCGACGGGAATAAAGGCTGGATGCCATCGTGGCGTGTCCAACTTGTAACTTTGTTGCGGCCACAGAGGCTCATCTGCAGCCTGCAGAAGTAATGCTATATGGGCACGTTGGCTGTCGTTTCATTGTTTTGTTTGTCTGCATTGCGCTGCCATTCGTCTCAGAAGACCGCCCAGACTGTATGCAGTAAAACAATCACATTTCAAATACGCTTATTCGAGCTTAAATGAATGTTAAGACAAATATACGCCAGAAATGCACATCAGTATTGTGAATATGATGTGCACAATCAGATGAATAGAAACATGCGTTGGTAACATTTAGCACTTTCATATAGATTAGGGTAAGTCAACTATGAATTTGACGAATGAATACAAAACAAACGAACGTATACAATATTCTGGTTTTATTTCGAGCAAATACATGCTGAAGCAGCACCAAGCCCTCGCCAAAACATGACGGCATCGATGGGCACTGACTATACCAGCATCATTTCCAGCCTCAGTTCACTTGCAGCGGTAAATCGTCTTCTTTCCACCCCTCAGCCATCACCGCCTCTCGATCCCATTAACCCCACCAAAAGACGCCCGTTTTTCATCACCGATATACCCCTCACATAATCACGAGAATGTCCCCATGGGAACCTCTCCAGCACATTTCCCCACTCCCTCGCGTAGTCCGCCCCTTTCGCCAGCGGGGTAATCTGTTGATTGCGCGTCAGCTCCGCCAAAAAGCCCTGCTTGTTTCCTGCGTGGTCGTGCCGCATCCCTCCCATTTCCTTTCCGCTGGGACTGATAGAAATGGCGGCGTTTTGCATCACAATCGGCGACTGTCGTCGGAGCCAATTCTCGCAGAGATCGACACGTCATCCGCACGTGGCACTGCTGATGGGGAAATTGGCAAACGGCTATCTGCAATGCTGGCCGGTAATTAAGCTGTGCGAGTTGATTACATGGCTGTTTGAACAGAGGGAGCATGATGGTCGACGGAGCAGGGCGAGGGGAGACAGTCACGTGGCTACGACTGTAGATAATTGCCTGTATTTTATCTAAATAAAGCTGTCACAAGGTGTAGACATTCTCCCTCTGTGTGTTCGTATAATGAAAGACAAAATTGCCTAGGGGAAATTAAATATAAAATTTAATTTCTGACTACATAGACAGACACCTACTTTAATTAATTTAGAAGCAAACAAAAAATAATGGAGGGACAACTTCAGCGGAGCTGTCTTTAAAAATAAGCTAAGCTTCGGGTGGTCTTCGGTAGGATCGTTTTCGTATTGTGCAGACACATTTAACCTTTCTTTTTTATTCGATCTTATGAATCTATTTCACTACCATTTTGTTTTATTTGACTTTGTGTTTTGTGCAAGCACTATATGGATTGAAACACCAAACCATCAGCATACATGACATCTGGCGACCCGATCAGGGGGAAGACGGAATCGAGGGGAGTGAAGGAGATGGAAGACGTGATACAGGAGAGGGAGGCACCTTGTCATTGACTTGATCGATGATGACAAGGTGGGCTGTTATGCCAAGAATATCTATTACATACCAAGACTATGTTTTTGATTGACCACAACCTCGTGCTGTCGATGCTTAGTGAATGCATACCGGATGCCGCCGCACTAGCAATCAATGGTTTTGTTTCTGAGTTGGTTGTGCCGTCAAGTTTCTAACTTTCGTTCAACGCAATTAACTTATTGTAAACGGTGAATGCACCAGTCATTGTTACGAAGTTCCATTTCGCAGAAATTTTGCTGCCATAAACGCGTCGGTTGCAGTACCACCTACCGATTTTAGAAACCGCAGTGAAGTTGTTATTTCGCGATACGCTCTTTCCAAGATCGGACAGCCAACCAGGCTGAACGTACTCTGCTCGTCGACGAACATTTGTCTTTTCGCTGTAGCCAAAGTTTCACGCTCGTCGTCGGTAACTTGGAGCAATTGCCGAGACCGGCGGATGCGATGCCAAATAAAACTCGGAATTTACTGCAGTACCCGTCGCCGTTGAACATTTCCTACATCAACTCCAAACTGGCGTTCGTTCCAGCTGGCTTCAAAGAACCTCCCGCAGTTTGTGATCGCCCGGGGGCATCTGGAGTTACGGCGAAAGGCGGGTTTCTCAGAGCCGTTGGCCAGGAAAGTTCCCGGGATGCTATCTCGGACAGAGCTGGTATCGGACTCAGGAGACCTCACTCCGAAGACAAGACCACACTCCAGAGACCCCGCCAACGCTTCGCCTTACCTGCTCCGGAGCGGCGATTTCACGGCTTATTTCGTGGCTGTCTGACGTCATAATGCGGTTCTTCCGAGCCGAATCTGCCTGCGCCACGGCGTCACTTCCGAGCCGAATCTGCCTTTGATGCGCCACGGCGACCGGCGGGCCGGCCGGCCGGCTGGGACCGGCGTCGCCGCCCGGTGCCGTCCTTAGACCCCGGTCGACCTCTTTCTGACAGGTGACCGGGACAGCCTTTGAGAGTGTGGTGTCGTCTGACTGCGGGTCTCAGTAACACGGTAACACGGTCGCAGCTGGCTGCGGGCCACCCGTGACCAAAACCACCAGGTGCGCCGTCTGGAGCTATCCTACCCCGGTCCCGGCCCGGGCAGCGGTGGGCGGCACCAGGTGCGACGTGTTCCGCCACCGTGCGCCACCCAACCCCTGCCCTGACCGCGGGTAGGTCGCACCAGAGGCGCATCTGGACCTGCGCCGGCCGGGAGGGGGGGGGGGGGGAGGGCTGTCACGGTCATGACGGACGATGGGCCGGCCGGTCGCGCGCCGGCGGTCTGCCCGGGCTCCTGCGGGACAGACGGCATCGGCGATGATGGATCGTCACGCTGGCGATGAGATGCGTCACCGGAGATCACCGGAGATCACCGGAGATCACCGGAGATCGACCACCGACGCTCCTGCGCCCTCGCCCCCGCCCCCGCCGCCGCTGCTGATTCCGCGGAATTCGAGACGCTCGAGCGTCTCGCGCGCGGGGCTTGACACCTGATTGCGTCGAAGAGCGGCGGGGTAGGGGTGGGGGGGGGGGAGAGGGGTGGATGAGGACCCAGTTTGTCGCCGTCTGCGACAACAGATGACGTCTGAGGAGAGTTTGATGACAGCCCTGATCTGAATCCAACCGTGAGAGTTGGAGAGTTCAATGGTACTCCACTCTGTGTGGTTTCAATTAACTGAAAAGTTGGCCGCTCCGCAATGCGATATAAATATTTCATCGCAGATTTAACCGTCTGGTTCAGGCGCGTTTACGGCAGAGTGATATTCAAATGAGATGTTCCAGGAAACGACACAGCTCTGAATCTGTCTTCATGAGTTTGGCTGCTTGAAATGAATTTCTGGCAATGTCTTTTCGGTTCACCGCGCCGATTGGCATAATATACAGTTTTAAATTCAGGACGAAACGGTGACTTGCATTCGCTACCGAGCTTCATTCTTTTCAGCTCCCGGTTTCCTGATGAATACCATGCATATTTATGATCTTGGTACTGCAGGTTGAAATCCTGTTGATTAGCTGCTTTACAATTCTGTCTTAACCCGGCATTGACTGAAGTCTCAGCTGAACACCATTGACTAGGGGGGGGGGGGGCGTTAAACGTCTCCTGGCTATCTTCCGAACCAATGATCGCAGCGAGAAGCGCAAGGCGGCATTCGAAAACGCCCAATGAGTCGAATCTAACGCTTACTAAACAAAAATGACGTCACAAGTCAGGTAACGGTCAGGTCAAAGGTAAAAATCAAGGTATTTGAGTTTATGGGCCATACTATACATCCAAAGCCTTCGATTGGGACCATGATCACCCAAAATGCTCTCAAAGGTATGATACACATCCTGCATGAGCTTAAGTGAGATTGTTTGCAAAGGTCAAGGTCAGGTCACAAAAGGTCACTATGCACAAAATATCTACGAAAGTCATGCAACACATGTTTTATGGATTATTTTACACGTATAATTCGATAGTGATAGTTATTTTACCACCTGACTTAATGTACGTGAAGTTGTTGTCAAGCTAAGGTCAAGGTCTTTATAATTTTTTATAAGTTTTTAGTACCTTGGCATCGTCTGGTTTTCTGCCATTAATATCAAAGCCCACTAGAGCTCAAGACACTTGTGCTTCTCTCATTGACAATATATTTTGTAACAACCTGGGCTGTGTTCAAAATTCTGGTATAATATTTGATGATACAAGTGACCATTTTCCAGTATTTGCAACTTTAAATAAACACATTGTGCTCAATGAAAACATAAGAGAAACCAGGCACGTAGCCAAGGGGAGGGCGGCGGGGGCGGCCGCCCCCCCCCCCTAGAGGCCAGGAGGGCCCTTTTTGGCGCGCGAGGGCCCTTTTCGGCGCGTGCAGCGCGCCGAAAATGGCCGACGATACCGAGCGAAGTGCGGTATCATAGGCTCTTTACTACACGAAGCGTGGTCTTTAGAGAGTTTAGCGGACTTCAGAGGCCCTTTAGGGCCACCAGGGCCCTCTCTGAAAAACCAGAGGGCCCATTGGACGTTCAAAAGAGCCCTGTGCATGTCAGAGGGGCCCCTGGCAAGACCGAAAGGGCCCCTGAGCGGGTCAGAGGGCCCCCTGAGCACGTCGAATGGGCCCCCTGAACACCTCGAATTGGCCCCTAGCCAGCACAGAGGAGCTCCTGGGCAGGTTGAGAGGCCCCTGAGCATGTCGACAGGGCGACAAAGCGGCCAGCGCAGTCCTTTGCCAGGTCATAAGGGCCCCTGAACAGGTTGGAGGGCCCCTGGACAGACCAGAGGGCCCCTGGGAAGTTAAGAGGGCCCCTGTGCAGGTCAGAGGGGCCCTGACCAGACCGAAAGGGCCCCTAGGTGGGTCAGAAGGGCCCCTGAACATGCCAAATGAGCCCCTAGCCAGCACGGAGGGGCCCCAGGGCAGGTCGGAAGGCCCTCAGAGTATGTCGCAAGGCGACAAAGCAGCCAGCGCAGTCCCTTTCTAGGTCGGAAGGGCCCCTTAGAAGGTTAAAGGGCCCCTGTGCAGATCGGAGGGGCTTCTGATCAGACCGAAAGGACACCTGGGCGGGTAAGAAGGGCCCCTGAACATGCCGAAGTGGCCCCTGGCCAGCACGGAGGGGCTCCAGGGCAGGTCGGAGGGCCCCTTGAGCATGTCGGCAAGGGCGACAAAGCAGCCAGCGCAGGCCGACCAGAAGAGTCGCTGGGCCGATCGGAGGGGCTCCTGGGCAAGTCAGAGGGACTCCTGGCTAGACCGAAAGGGTCCCTGGGCCGGTCGGAAGGGCCCTTGAACATGCCGGATGAGTTCCTAGCCAGACTGGATGTGCCCTTGGGCAGGTCGGAGGGGCCCCTGAGCAGGGGCGGCGGATTGCGGGGACGGTACCCAAAATTCCCCCAGTCGAAAATCCTGGGGGCAAAGGGTAGTTTTTCCCCTTCCCCCAGATTTTAGCCTGCTCAATCTGGGGCAGCATGACCCTTCCCCTCCCCAGGATTTTCATTTGAGGGGGGGGGGGGGGTACCCTGCGCCCCGCAATCCGCCGCCCCTGCCCCTGAGCATGTCGGCAGGGCGACAAAGCAGCCAGTGCAGTCCCTGGCCAGGTCGGAAGGACCTCTGCACAGGCCGAATGGGCCCCTTGACACACAAGAGGGGCTTCTTGCAAGGTCAGAGGAGTCTCTGGAGAGACCGGAAGGGTCAAAGCACGTAGAGATCACAGATGAAGATTAAATACAAAGAGGACTTACTCCACAATCAAAATATTAAAAGCGGAGCTTTCGCGTATATTGTAACACCCTTCGTCAGGGTGCTACAATATACCCGAAAGATCCGATTTTTTTTTTCCTGTAGAGTAAGCCCTCTTTGTATTATATATATATATATATATATATATATATATATATATATATATATATATATATATATATATATATATCACCCACTCCACATCATGCCTTTTCGCTTCGCGGATCCCAGATGAGTCCCTGAACAGGTCAGAAGGGAGTAGAAAAGGTCAGAGGGGCCCCTAGACGATCTGAAGGGACCTTGGGCCTTTCAACAATAAGAGTACAGGGAATCAAACTCAAAATTCAATTATATGCGGGTTAGGAAAAAATCGGTCAGTTTCTCGGCGTATTTATGTGTTCTGTTGCTACTTTCCTATATTATTGGGCAAAATAGTTCATTTTAGCACCTTTTCCCCGCACTTTTAAACGCACAATATAGCAATTTTAGAGGTCCGCACCATACGTAATGCGACGCATTGATGGGAAAGCAACCCAGGGCATAATACTCAAAATTTTCGCGGCGCTCCGCGGCGCAATTTGTTTAAGAGTTCCAGGTCTTGAGCTTAAACAAATATTCCAAGTTGGTATAGCTGATTCCAAATTGGTGTCGCTGGTTCCAAAGTTGATGTGGCAGTTTGCTAACTCCAGCTCCTAAACGTTGGTATGGCCCATGTCATACCTGCCATACTTCATTTTCCAGCCTTGTAACGTGCCTTTTCATGCGTGTTTTTTTTTGGGGGGGGCCTTTCAACGCTCGGGAAGGGACCCTTTCGAAGCGCCGCCCCCTCCCCCCCTGGACGAAATCCTGGCTACGTGCTTGAGAGAAACCAAGGTCAATTTTGATTACAGCAAATTTACTCAGTTCACAAATGGCTTGATACACGCACTAAATGGTTTTGAAAATATAAGTGATCCAGAGGAAGCATGTGATGTTCTTTTACATGCCTATTCAACAACCAAAAATCGGTATAGTTATCAGCATAAAACGAATAGAAAAAATAGCGCAATTAAGCCATGGATATCTCCTGCAATCCTTGCATCCATCATTCACCGATCAAAGCTATTTGCCTTGAAGCAAAAACATCCTTCACCAAATAACAAGAAAAAGTATAATCATTATAGGAACATCCTAAATGGGATTATAAGATGTGCAAAAAAGAAATACATAGAAACTCCACTTGAAACAAACAGAAATAATGCAAAGAAAATGTGGAACATACTTAATGAACATGCAATAGGTAAAAGCAATACAAAGCGCTTACCTAATTCCTTCAAGAATGAAAATGATATTGAAGTTGATAGCCCAAACGAAATAGCTAATAGCTTTAACAAATTTTTCAGCTCTGTGGGGAAAGTACTACAAAGTACAATTGAGCCATGCTCTGAGAGCCCCTTAATGTTCGTAAATACATGTAATAACACAATAAATCAAGTGGAGCTCACAAACAGTGATGAACTTATGAAAGTTGTTACAAACATGAAAAATGTAGGGGCTGGTGTTGACAACATTAATGGTAAATTGTTTAAACTTACTTATAATTCCATCATTCACCACATTGTCCATTTTGTAAATTGTTGCTTACAAGCTGGGGTATTTCCCAATAAACTTAAAATTGCAGTGGTTAGACCAATCTTTAAATCAGGAGATAATACAAATATAAACAACTACCGGCCAATTAGCATCTTGCCCTACCTTTCAAAAGTTCTGGAAAAAGTTATACATCATAGAATGATGGATCATATTTCAAATAACGATATTCTTTGCTGTAATCAATTCGGTTTCAGAAAGGGCCACTCAACATATATGCCCCTGCTCCTCCTACAAGATAAATTCCTAAAAGGATTTGAGCACAACAATATTACATGTGGGATATACTTAGACCTAAAAAAAAAACTTTTGACACGGTGGATCATAGCATACTACTAAGCAAACTCAGGGCATATGGCTTTTTTGACACATTTCTAAATTTAATTGAATCGTATTTAAATGATCGATATCAGTGTGTTGAATATCTCAATATAAAATCCAGTTTGCAAAAAATAAACATTGGTGTCCCACAGGGATCTATTTTGGGACCCCTGCTCTTTATTCTGTACATAAATGATCTTCCTAATGTTTGCAAACAGGCATCAACTTTGTTATATGCAGACGATACAGCAATTTTCTTTGAAGCCGATAACGCAGTAAAACTACAAAATATGCTAGACTCAAATTTACTAATGCTTTGCAAATGGTTTCAGATAAATAAACTTTCCTTGAACACTAGGAAGACGTTTTATCAACTGTATAATAGCAGTAATCAAGATGTAAAGATTAAAGTAATTTTGAATGAAGCCATTATCAAACACTCTGAGACTGTAAAGTATATTGGCGTATACATAGATACAAACCTAAAGTGGAAGAGCCACATTGATCACAGAACTGTCATAATTAGCCGAAATATTGGCATACTAAAGCGATCAAGATCCTTCCTTGGCCGCAAATATCTGTTATTATTGTATAATAGTCTAGTTATGCCCTATCTCAATTATTGCTGCCTTATTTGGGGAAATTCGGCGCAAACATTACTCAATAAACTATTAATTCTTCAGAAGAAAGCAGTTAGGATTATTGACAATCAACATAGGATTGCCCACTCGAACCCAATATTTCTTAAACTTCAGCTACTTAAACTTACAGATATTGCTAAACAACAGTCCATTCTTGTAATGCATAGTGTCATTATCCGAGAAGCTCCAACCTTGATTAGATCACTCTTCAATTTATCTCCGCCTAACCATCGTGGATCTAGAATAACACGTCACTTCATTGAAATATTTACTAGGAAACTTTACCGCATCCGCACAATAGCTTGGTTTGGTCCACGTCTATGGAACTCTTCAATATCATCTGTTTTCCCACAACTTAATAAAAAGGCATGTTTTGGGACCAGTTTTGTCTCAGAAATACAGCGCTGGCATTTATGTGTCTGTATCTGGTCAATAAAATAAAAAATTATCAAAATATAACGTCATGAGTTACCTATACTTTAGATGCCATAAGTCAGTCAAAAATGGCTTTATGATTTTGAAATTTGGTATGGTAATTGCTCATATGTAGTTTTCTGACACCTTTTCCGTTTTTTAATATCTTTAAAAAATATTTTGGGGCATTTCATTTTTTTGGGGTGTTAAAAACCTTTTTTTACACATCCGAGATAGGCCATGTTGTATCACTTGCCATTTGCTATCTTTTGACGTTTTTTTATTGCATTTTGCTCAGAATATGGCACTTGTACGGTCTGTTAAAGTTTGGCTGATTAGTGTGTCAAACTCGTGTGTAACGTCACTAAATTCGCTATATGTCTAAAATGTGCGGACGAAATTGCTTCATTTTTACACAGAACACGTGGAATCGATGTAGGAGAAGGTATCCGAAGTTTTACACTGATAGCGCTATTGATTTTTGAGCTATTACGAAAGTTCTTCAGGGGGAGGTGGGAGGCGTTAAGACGCCACCCCCGCCCAGTCAAGGCCGGGTTAAAGCGACGCTGCTTACTTCTTAAACAATGTTGATATGCTTTATCCAGTCTCAACTTTGTTCATTATTAACAGCTTTCAGTGACAGTTCGTTGCTTTATTCGCCGCATGAGACCGAGTGTCAAGTCAACATCAACAGTCCATTACAATAACCGGCAGTTTCAGGCCTTTTGAAATGAGGACACATTATGTGGCTAAGAAAAGACATTTCTTCATCTTTTTAGGCCTGATATTTCGGACTAATTTTAGGAGCACGTTTATATTTTAAAGGGACATTCCCACCTTGCCATTAGGTTTTAGTTGAGATAACCAAGTTAGTGGCTATGTAGTGAAATTTAGGAAGGTAACATTTAAAACAAACACGGTTATCTGGTCTTAGAAAAGTTCAAGTTTTATTTCTAAATTTGAGCCTCAGTATGCTAGTAAGGCCCACCTTATTTGGTAGTTTTGTGCCGATGACGTCATCTCTCGTCACCGCCGTGTGTACCTGTTTAGAGATGAACCTTGATGGTCTGGTTCGTTTTGATTTTCTATGATCATGCTATTGCATTTACCAACATGAGGTCCCTATTTTCCTATCAATATATTAAATAATTATGTTATGATTTTCGTTTCGATTTTTTCTCTCGCAGGCGCTTATTTTCGAAACCCGTGATAAGAAAAGACTTGTTTGTATTCAAGTCGCAAGAAGTGCCTGCAAACATTGTGCCATATCATTTGGCAACTTAAATGTTTTCTCTATTGCTCAATAATGACGTCATCACCCCAAATTTAAACTTTATTTTTATAAAGTTAAAGTACGTTTTCGAGAGAAAAATATCATAACTGTTTTAAGTAGAACTTAATTCATAATTTACACTACAACCGGCGTATATTTGACAATTTTCAGAAAGGTGGGAATGTCTCTTTAAAATAGACAATTTATGTTGCCGTTATTGCGATGCTTTCGGAATACCAACAACCGACAATTATTATTATGAATCTTTAAATATAAATGCATATATCTTAAATGTGATTCGACAAATTTACTCAATCAAATAATATTGAAGTACGCGCTTCAACTTCGGTTTACGCGCAAGCCGGCTATGCCAAGCGAGCAAGCAACTCCCAAACCAATGCAACCAAGTTTGCCGAACTCAAATACCCTCCAACCCAACTCAAATACGTTCCGACATGCTGTTTTGATCCATCCGTCTGAGGCCACTCAGCACTGATTAAAGTCTCCCAAACATCGTCTGGTCCGAGCCACAGTCGGACATTCCGCCTTCCGGCTGTCATACCGCGCGACACAGCGCGACGTCATGCGAGACTGCGCGACACCGCGGGACGTCATGCGACACTGTGCGACACTGCGGGACGCTGTGCTGTCGCCCGCTGTTGTGCGACGGCGGTCCCGCTGCGTGACGCCCTGTTGTCGTTCTGCTGTCTCCTGTTGTCGCTCCGAGTCTGAATAAATGCACGCCTTCATTCGCATAAGTAACACGCAAAGCGCGGCGGTGCCCGAGATACTGTCGCGCTAGGTTGTTTGCGTCACAAATGCTGCAAAATGTGGTCCGATAGTGGCTGCATAAATACATGCGTTCTCTAAGTCAAAATCGATACTGTTGTGTCGAACGTAGCCGAACAGTGCACATTTGAGACGGCATGCATCATGCAAATCGCATATTTTTGCGTTCGTTTTGGCGTTATCATTTTGCATGCGGGACGAACGAAGGCCGGCGCCGGACTTTACGATCGGGGTCCAATTCCAGTAAGTACGGAGCAATCAAATTTGTCAGCCGATGAAGCGGATGGTCGCTTCAATCCAGATTTATCGCTCGTTCGTCGGCCGCAATGTTTGCCAATGACAAACTCCAGCTGGTGTGTACCATTATGATAACGACTGCAAGCTGGCGACAGTATTTACTGGATGAGCCCGCTCAAGAGCGGCCATCCTGATGACGTACGGCTCAATAAAACGCGCTCAAACAAAAGTAAACTATCGGATATGGCGGGACATGACAGACATGAGACATGTAAACTATGGCGGGACATGACAGACATGAGACCGGCCACTGGCCACTGGGACTACTATTGGCATGGCAGCAGCACTGGCCAGCGGAGCTGCATATATGGGCGCGGGGGCGGCAGAGCCTCGCAGCGTTCTGCCATGTTTCGAGGGTTTAAGCTGTGAATGCGCAGTGTGGGCATGTGTCAACTATTTATGACAACGGTAGCGCATGACGTTTATGACCCGTGCATCTCTAATAACTTTTGGATATGTAAACATTAAGCAATGCAACGTCATACAATGCCGTTGCAAATAACTTGTGATGCGCGTTTCTCATGGTGTGTCCATTGTGTTACACGTTACGCGGTACCTGACCTAATGAGTTTACACTCATCGTCACCCTAATAGTGGTGTCTAACCTAAATTAGTTTCCTAGTTAACTTTAAGGGAACTATGGAAGCTTTCGATTCCTCGTAAAAATGTTGATCATAGAGCTCCTCAATATACCAGCACCTTTGGTTGGTAGCACTAGTATCACTACACACAGAAAAATATTTAGAACTCCTGGTACTTGCCGAAGTATTGCAATATGTTTAAGAATATTATAGGTGGTACATGAAGTACTTTATGTGTGGTAACATTATGAAGTACGTACAGTATACTTACGCTAGCACAATAACGGTACTTAATAAAATGTGATATGTTTTCAGTACCGTACGAGTACTAAATCTACCACAGGCTGCCAAAGATTATGGTGCTTGAAGTAGCATCCAGACATTTTGATTTAGTATTCAGTTGCATTTAGCACTCTGACGTCACTTGTCGAATAATTACCTCAATAGCTAATACTGTGCGCGAATCGTTAATCCTTGCTGTAGTACATGTCCATCACATTTGTAGAACCTAAATTAACTTTTAAGTATGTTTTGGCGCGAAAGGAAGTATGGAAGGTGTACTTGCGGTTTGAATCTGCAACGTTTTCATGTTTCTGCTTGATTTGTGGGCGCCAGAACGCCAGAACTTGGGATGCAGCCGGACGTGCATGTGCAGGGGAGAAGTGAAATTGCACTGTGTTCAACCCTTTTGAGGGTGAGTAAATGTGGTTTTTGCGTGATTTTGTGCCGATTGTATCCATTTGCACTAATAATTATTGTTATGTGAGCGGTTTTCCACACTTCATGAACTTGAACTCTTCGTGCTTGATTGAACAGTGAATCTCTCCTGTCTGGTGTTGCTAGCAAGGGCAGATTTAGCAGTGGGTTTTGAGAGGGCCAGATTATCCAAATGAAGTTAATTCTTTCCATACAATGTTGTAGACATGTCAAAAACTTCTGCCAAAACCAAAACATCTTGGAAGGGCGAAATCAGATTTCAGGGCCTTTCTCGTTAAGGGGCCATGGTCCTCTGAAGTCTGATCTGCCGACTGCCCCCAGTTTCAAGAGGTAGGGAAACTGTCCTGATGCCAAACATGTTGTATTACCAAACTTTTGTGCTACTGACAATGTTGAACATGATGCCCAATTCACATTAGGAAGTTGACATACATCAAATTGTGTCCACATATGTATTTTTATTGCGCCAGATGCGCCATTCTGCAGTGATAGTGAACCATTGGCCGGCATCTTACCTTACCTTGTGTCAGATGCGTCATTCTGCCATGATAGAGTGAACCATAGAGCTGTTCACTCTGCCGTCACCGGGGGAAAGTGGTTCCAACAGCTGACTGCGCTAATGTTAAAGCCCATAGGGAATATTTTCTTACCTATATTGTGGGAGAATGGCATTCAATTATGCGATGAAACTTGTTTTATGGGTAATTTGGATTTTTCCTCATTTTTATCACTCAAAACATGCATTCAGTAAAAACAGGCAACGTCACAATTGACGTATAAATATTAAGAGGCGGTCATGGTGCAGGTGTTACATTCACAAAAACGTAAGCAATGTGAGCTTTTGGTTTTGGTGGTGCCGATTTCAGTTCATATTATGGTGTTAGGTGACGAGTAACCTCAATATTTGTACATTTTTATGCACTTTAGGTTGTCTTTTGTCACATTTGTTTCCATAAGACATTTTTTCAAGGTTTACCAAATTTGATTGAACAAGGGGAAAGTCATTTGTACGTCATTGGAGGCATGTGATTGTGTTAAGGTGAACTGATAACTACTCAAATACCTAATTCCAAGGTGGCTTGTCATTGAAAAAATTAGTTTGTTAGGTGGGAAAAATGAGGGAAAATCCACCTTACCCATTAAACAACTTGTCATCACATAATCAAATGCCATTCTCCCACAATCTAGATAAGAAAATCTTCCCTATGGCCTTTAACATTAGCACAGTCAGCTGTTGGAACCACTTCCAATCAGTGACGTCATGGGTGAACAGCTCTATTGGCCAGTGTCTTGTTGGCATTGCAGTATATGTTTCTGAAGATGTTTGTAATGTTGAACAGGTAGAGGTCAACACTACTGTTACAGAAGCAGTGGGTATTGCCATTAAGCTAGAGAATGCTAAAAAAAAATACTTGTGGGTATATATGGTAGTCCATCAGTAAATGGTCCAGAATCTACAAGAGATATAAGTATGATAATGAAGGGTGTTGCTGAAACCAATCATTATCTACTACTGCTTGGGGATTTCAACTTACCCTGAGTTGGACTGGTCCAGCAGTATGTCCAGGGGGGAGCGAGTCACCATTCAAACACGTTCTTACTTGCAACACAAGAGAGCCTATTGATCCAACATGTTGAAGAGCCGACTCGCTTTCGTCATGGGAACACTCCAAGTGTGCTGGACTCTCAAATGAAGCTGGTTTGGTGGAGGATCTTAAAGGGAATACTTCACCTTTGTATTGGTTTTGAACTGAGATAGCCATTATTTTTGGCTGTTATTTAAATGTAGAAAATACTAAGGTCATTTTCCACAAAACTTTTTAAGCAATTTAATTTCCCATTTGCAAAATGGGGTCTAGGCTAGTGCCCACTGGCGGATCCAGCCGTCGTTTTTTTTTGGGGGGGGGAACTTTTTGTGGCAAAAAGGTACCCCATTGTATTCTCCGGATTTGGGCCGGTCACCTTATTTTGGTATTCGAGCTTAAGAAATTCACTTCAAATTCACACAAAAAAAATCCGTTTTTTATTTAATTTTTGGGGTTCAAAAACCCAAAATTTCGGGGAAAATCTGAGATAGCCATTTTGAAGAAAATGTAATTTACTTGCTTGTGACGTTTTGTATTTGCAATTTGCTCCAAAACTCTATTTTCTACGATTTTCCAAACATTTATCGTTTTTCCACCAAAAATGGCATGACTTGACGTCATTAAAACGTCATTATCTCCCAAAATACTACATCAATTTCATTGAGGGTTAGTGAAAAGACTTCGACTTGATGCAGGATAAGGTACTGAAAGTCTCACGTTGATATCTATCATAGTTTTCAGGTTATTGAGACAATCCGGGAGGGGCAGATACTTCTGACAGGTTTGAGCTAGAAATATCTATCTCAACCTAGGTACCTACCTATAGTTTGTTTTATTTTGATTGCACAATTGCCATTCAGTTGTGGGCACTAGGTCCAAAAAATCAAGTTATTGACGCGTCAATTTTTTTATGCGAAGTGGGCGGAGCTTGTCATAGGTATTAGGCACTGTACTTAAAGGGAATAGTTCACCTTTAACATGGGGTTTTGGACTGAGATAGCAGATTTGTAGAGCAGATCTAAAAATGGTTTGTGGTGAAAGAATTACCTCTCTACGTTAAGTAATTTCGACACAGGACTAGTGGGCCCGATTTCAATCCCGCTGTTCCGGGCCACGATCTGGGAATGAACGCTCGCCGCCGCGCGGCCAGAGGCAGGTACACTCTCTGGCACGTAGTCTCTGGTCACGACGCCTCGTTAATATCCGCTCAGCCGCCCGGGCGGCGCGGCGGCCCCTTATCAGAGACTGTACTTGGCGTCAGGCGGAGCGGGGCGGAGCCAGAACGCCAGCTGCTATCGTACGATGTCTCGTGAAATAGAAAGAGAAACTTACTTCTTTCTCCACATATATCCATCAGTTGTCTAAACCAAAGTGATATTCATAGTTTTGAGCTCAAGATGCACCTAATGGTTGAACTTCAAGACAACTTTCAAGGTGACCTATTCCCTTTAAAGGAAATAGTTCACCTTCAACATTAGTTTTAAACTGAGATAGCTGTTTTGTAGCCCGTGTTGGGAAACCCCTATCTGCAAGTTTTCTTGACTGAAAAGACCAGCCGAATATATTTGATTTTTTGGCGAAGGAATGCGGTGCTGGCGAAAGAATGTGGTGCTGGATCTAGCCCGGGCAGAGGCTATACCATCAGCCAATCAGCTTGCAGCTGGTGCTAGCAAGCGAACCGCCGGTTGGCATATCTCTAATGCGAGCCTATCCTTACGCTACTACTTTCGAATCTGATTGGCTGAGCCATTTTTTTACATTCGCGTAACGTCAGGACTCTGACTCAGAGAGTATGCATATAGTTTTGAAAAACAATAATAATTTACGGCCTTCTGTCCTGAATCGGCGCGATATATAAGGCCATTTTTGACAATATAAAAAGAAATTGTATTAAAAAGTATAATCAAATCGTGTTTGGGCAAATTTTCAAAGGTGAACTATTTCCTTTAAGGATAACAAAAATTGACACAATTATTGACAACATTTCACTAAAAACACCTAGTCCCCATGGAAAATGGTCAGTCTACAAAAATAATCACACCATCTGATGCACAACTGTTTACTCCATCCACCTTGGTCACAACTCAAACTGTTTACGTAAGTTTTTTTGGGTTTGTTTCGGGAAAGATTGAGACGCCATCACGTGGCGACAAATTACATCAAATATGTTTGTGTCATTTTCTTAGGATAACCTTTTTAAATTTTCAAGTTTATATTTTGTAAGTGAATAAAACGAATTTCGTAATGTAATTACATGAAATTATTATGGAAAAGTATTTTTGTTTACAAAATTATTCACCCATGCTGTTACTGCATCAATATTTTGATACATTGATTTTAATTTGACTATAAAAAAAAATATTCAGGTGAGCCAAGGGATACAAAAATTGATGCACTTATAAAGCAATATTGCATCAATTTCCAAGAGAATTATTGAACATCTAGGTGGCTGAAACTGTATTATGAGCCACAATGCACTGATTCATGTGCCATTCATCCCATCACTGTTTTCTAGTGCTTCATAATCGCCGTTTTTAAATCGGTCATTTTCCCCAATACCATTTCTATTGGGCTGGATCAAAATATTGACGCGTCAAAAAAATATTATTTGGGCCTAGTGCCAGCAACTGCATTGGGACCTTCATGGAAATCACACGTGAACTTTGTACACACCGCTGTCACGCGTCCCGAAAAGTTATTTCCACAAAAGTAAGGCGTCATTTTTGACAACCATTTGCGCCGAAATAGTGTAGATTGGATTCCAAATTGATACCATATGAAGTGTTCTTCCTACATGTAAAAAAACGTTTGTTCGAGCTTCAATTCCGACTGGCGGCTTGCTGGCTGCTATTTTCTCATCCAGTTGAGCTTTTTAAGCCCAGATTTGATGGTAAGAGCCATGTTTTCCAAAATTTCCAGTTTTTCACTGGATAGCTGAATTTTGACTGCTGCAAAGTCAATTTTTACAATAAATTGTTAACGTTTTTTTTGGGGGGGAGCAAAAGACATGTTGGCCCCCCTTCCAGGCTTTGGGGGGGCATGACCTGGTTGCCCCCCTTGGATCCGACAGTGCTAGTGCCACCGCTGATTGGCTGACAAGACACTTTCGGCCAATCCCACGTTGTCAGCCAATCAGCGGCGGTCTATAGCTCAATAATGACGTCATCATCCCAAATTTAAAACCTTTCATGAAAAATAGCTGAAAAATGACTTCACTACTAGAAACCCAAGTGAAGTAATTGCAGAAGACTAACATCTCTACAACCTATGGAGATAGTAATCTTTAGGAGTAGAGATGCCGTCTTGTGTAAATATAATTTGCTTGAGTTTGTGGTCGCAGTGAATTCATTTTGAAGCTTTTTTGGCTGGGAAACTTCATGGTTATACATGTTTTAGTCTCCGTCTTTAATTAAATAATATTTAGCATTAGAATATCTTTGGATAGAAAATAATAATCAGTTTCCATAAAATTAGCATCTTTATAGCCTGAGAGTCTAAACATGTGTATTGTGGATGGATGGGAAAGAACACAGCTCCTATTCATTGTAACATCAGTAGGATATATGGCAGCTCCATGTTGACACTAGCCATGTTTTTGTCTATCCATATACAATACACATGTTTGTAGCCCTCGGGCATTGGTGCTAATTTTATTGAAACTAATATGCTCTATCCAAATATATTTGTATTGCCAAATATTATTTGATTACATATTAAGACTAAAATAAGTAAGACCATGAAGTTTCCCAGCAAAAAAAAAAATCCTGCCACTGCACACTCAAGCAAACTTTTTACACCAGACTGGCATCTCTACTCCCAAGGGTTCCTGTCCCCATTGGTAGTAGAGATACCAGTCTTGTGTTCATTTGGGTTTATGGTAGTGAAGACATTTTAAACTGTTTTTCTTCAGAAAGTTCAATGTTCATATTTATTTCATTCTGTCTATATTTGAATAATATTTACCATTGAAATATCTTTCGACAGAGCATAATATATGCTTCCATAAACTTAGCACCTCTATAGCCTGGGGCCATAAACATGTGTATTGTGGATAGATGTACAAGAACACAGCTACTAATAGCATGAAAAGTGTTGGTAGCGTTGAAAAGTAGTCCTTTACATATTCATATATGTTGATCCTTATGATTTGATATGGTATTTTTGAAGGTGGATTTTCAGGATGGGAAAAAAACATGAATATGTAAAGGATCTTCCGAAAAGCATAGGATAGCTTTGGAGAGCAATTTACCAGGTTTGAACAATGGCTGTGTTCTATTTAAAAAAAACTTAAAAGGTGGAGAACTTCATCTAATGAGGTATTAAAGATAAACTACTACAGTTCTGGCAGAATCACTCGGAACCCTCTCCAGCACTCCCAGGTTCACAAAGTTTTAGAATTAGCAGTATGGGGCTGGCCCACATGAACTGTGTGGCTGGCGAGCTACAAACTGAAAACATAACTACCTAACTGAACCCATCATTGGTTTAGATTGGGGTTTGCTAGGTGATGTTAGGACAGGGTTTCTCATATTGGGTGAGGTTAAGAAGTATTAACTGAAAATGATATAGAAACAAAAGAATGCATACAAAAGTTTATGTATAGGGTTGTATAGGGACTCAACCAGTACCTATATAATTGAAATGTGTGGTGGCTCTTTTCCTCCAATAAGAGTCTTTAAAACCCCACCACTACTTTATGGACACACTGTGGCTTGATTATAGTTCAACCGATGGGATATCTAATTGTTATGTTGTTACCCTGGCTAGAGGCTAGGAGTTCTGATCATGTGTTGAAACTTTTTTGAAGATTGGCCATCCTGAATTTGAAAACTGTAGCGGACTTCTTCTATAACAGATTTTGTCAATAATTAGGAGCATACCTTCTTTATTGTTCTACAGCGCTGCATCTGGTGCTCATTAATGCAATCTTGTTTTTTAACTTGGGGTTGGACTTTAAAAAGTTGGGATTGGAGCTTCTACCCGAAAAGTATAGATTCCTACGCTGGTGAAGACATTTTATGAAATGCCTTCCTGGTCTCCATTTATTTTGCTTGTTTACAGGTAGGTATGCTATTTTTCAGAATACGCATTGGTTTATATGTGACTATCCGAAATGCAAGTATAGGGATAATAGTTTAGAAGATTTTGCAAAGCATTTGAACAGGCACTGCCAAAACGATCCACGGGTGAAGTTTAAGTGTCCAAGATGTGACGCTAAATGTGCGAGCGGCTATTATTGGAAGAAACACCTGAATAGAACTCATTTGCTGACAGCCAAGAAGAAACTCGCACAACAAGAAGATGAAGAAGACAGATCTGAACTGAGTGTACATCAGTCAAGCTGCTCCGGTGGGGTTGGAACGGATGCTCGATTCCATTCGCCTAATGATTCATCCAATCAGAGATATGAGGTTGCAAAGTTTTTAGGTACCCTGCACTATGTCCACAATGTTCCCTCATCTTTGTGTAGCTATGTTGCTGACACTACTTATACTATTGCAAGATTGGCTGTTCAGGAGTGCTTAAATGCGAGTCCATTGAAGTCTGACATTAATAATCCTGCATCGGTTATTGCTAGTTCCAACACCTTAGCTGCAGTCAAGGAATTTAGAACTCAACACAAAGTCGACAAATACATCCACGAAGAGCTAGTGTTTGTCAGTCCTCAAACGGTTCCCGTTAGTTGTACCTCAAAAGGGATACAGTGTGCGTATCAGTACATTCCAATCCTCACGCAGCTAAAATATTTGCTGACCAACGAACATATTTTGAAATTTGTTTTGAATGACAGACTCCCTAACGCAAAAGAGTGTTCCGATCTATTGGATGGTGACTATCATGGTCGAAACTGTTCTGGCAAAATTCGGCTGGCTTTGTATGTTGATGACTTCGGTACTGTAGATCCCCTCGGTAACAAGGTTTAAAAAAACAAACTTACCGCATTCTATTTGAGTATTTTGAATGTACCACCACAGCTAAGGTCAAAACTCAGCTCAATCTTCCTTGTTGCTCTTTGTAAAACAAGTCACTTGAAATCCCTTGGTTGGAATTTGATTTTGAAGAACCTGGTCACCGATTTAGAAGTTCTTAGTGAGACAGGGGTAGTTGTGCATGTGGATCATACAAAGTCACAGCTTAGGGGGACTGTTTGTTGCTTGTTGGGTGACAACCTTGCTCTTCATGCCATAGGCGGATTCCAGGAAACATTTAGTTCTGGCTTCTGTTGTCGATTTTGCTTGGCGGACACTGTAGAGCAGCAGCATCAGTTTTGCGAGACTCAGGTCCAATTGCGAAGCCGTTCTTCCCATGCTCTCCATGTTTCCGAGGCTACAACAGAATCCTCAAAACATTCAGCGGTACATTTTGGTGTCAAAGCCAGATCAGTTCTGTGTGATATTGACTCGGGATTCCCGGTGGAAAAACTGCCGCCTGACGTAGCACACGACATTCTATAGAGGGCGTAATACCGTACACATTGTCTCTTGTGCTATCCAAGTTTATCCAATTACAGTACTTAACGCTGGGCCAAGTAAACAACCGGATAAAGACATTCGATTTTCACGAGTGCAATAGACCACAGCCTATCAGACCTGGAAAGAGCAAATCTTCAGTTCAGATAAGGCAGACGGCTAAGGAGGCCTGGGTTCTCCTAAGGACATTTCCACGTTTCCACGTCCACGTCCCTCAGCCAGGGCCGCGCCTTCCACCTCCCTCGATCTGGTGGTCTCACACATCGCCGCCGGGCCGACCCTTGCCCACTATAGCCCGATGACCTTACCCTGCCACCGAGTGGCGGCCGGGCCCGCGCCATAAGGGCTTGGGAGGACAGGTCCGTATCGTAAGTCACATACCGTAGCTATACCAACACCGCCGCAATCGCATTGACACATTTTCATATATCGCATAACGCATCGGTGCATATAGGTGCAAGGACAATAGGGCCGAAAGGGAGTCGGTGCACACTACGATGTATGATGTCATCGTGTTCAGGTTTGAAATCTGAATTGTAATAGTCAATCTATTCAACCATGCTGATAAAATCATTGTGATGATCAAAAGCTTCCTATACCTCGTAAGAATGGTTTGAAGGGAATCGTTATCCAAACGACCATTTATAATTGAGTTGAGTGTTTATTATCTCCTTTTAGTGTCCTGAAGATATACTTTTGGTAACAGTTTACTTCTTTCCCTTTCAGAAGTCACACCACTGCAGGTTCGTCGCCTGCTCGGGGCGGAGGACCTCATACCAGAAGAGCCGCCAGCCAGAGCCAGTCCTCACCCGCAACTCGTGGGCTGCAGCCCACACGTCCTCATCATAGAGGGACAGCAGGTGGCCACATTCAACCGCGAGGAAGAGGCCGTCGTGGCCCTGACTCTGTGCCACATGATTTTCCATGTGAAGTACCCTAAACAGCACCGTGCGTACCTGATATATATTGAAAGGTACGTCCTGCACATCGATGACGGCACGAAAGTGCCGCGGAAGGTCCTCACCTTTATACAAAGCCTGCGGGAGTGAGCTGAACGGGTGCAGTGATGCTTTTCAAGTACGGCTGTTTGAACCGTCGAACCGTTCCGTTGAACCGTTCAACCAGTGGAAGCCACATTTTGTTTCCTTCGGTGAAAGATGCTCACCGTTTAATACAAAGCGGGAGTGAGCTGAACGGGTGCAGTGATGCTTTCAAGTACCTACGGCTGTTTGAACCGTCGAACCGTTCCGTTGAACCGTTCAACCACTTGAAGCCACATTTGTTTTCGGTGAAAGATGCTCACCATTTAATACAAAGCCTGCGGGAGTGAGCTGAACGGGTGCAGTGATGTGCTTTCAGGAACGGCTGTTTGAACCGTTGTGCTTTCAGGAACGGCTGTTTGAACCGTTGTGCTTTCAGGAACGGCTGTTTGAACCGTTGAACATTTGGAAGACACGTCTTGTTTTGTTTTTTACCGTTGCTGGCATGTACTGTGCCGTGTTATAGGCACTGTGGGACTGATGCCGGTTTGTTGTGCGTATCCTCTGTATATTCACATTGTGCTGGCGTTTTCAGGGTGTTCATTAATAAACAGACATCTTCGATAATTGAAGTATGACAAACTCAAATGAGTACCTAGGAGTTGCCTACGAGTTTAATTCGCCACATTTCAGGGAAATATGAACACTACTACAGTGTGCAATTTCGCAACATCTCTATTACAGCTAACTCAAACCTCAAGTGTCGCAACTTTCAATGTCATTGCCTACCGTGAATGTTTGGCATGTTTTTACGCGTTACGTGTTTCTGAATATTTTTCCCCACTTTTCAGTGCCATCCTCATATATAGTTCCCGTTCCATACTGCGAAAAGTACTTTTGTTGAATTGTTTCAGGTACTACTTGAAGTACTCAGCGATGCTAGTACTCCAGGGGTTCTCATTTTTGGCACGCGCACCTATAGGGTACTGCAATTGCTAGTACCCATAGGCTTCTAAGTGGGCTTAGATACTGGGCGAAGTATAGGTAGTGGTGACCATTAAGGTACTTGACCAAGTACTGAGGTTAGGACCACGGGTGTGAACGAAGTACCCTAAAATCGGAATAAGTACGTTATGAATGGTATGTGTAGTACTCATGGGGTTCTCATTTTTGGCACGAGCTCTAGAACCCTGTGGGTTCTAAATATTTTTATGTGTGTAGTAGCACTAGTATCACTAGTAGCACTAGTAGCACTAGTAGTACTAGTAGTACTAGTACTACTAGTAGTACTGGTAGTACTAGTAGTACTAGTAGTACTAGTAGTACTAGTAGTACTAGTAGTACTAGTAGTACTAGTAGTACTAGTACTAGTAGTAATGGTAGTACTAGTACTAGTAGTACTAGTAGTACTATTACTAGTATTACTAGTACTAGTAGTTCTAGTACTAGTAGTACTAGTACTAGTAATACTAGTACTAGTAGTACTAGTAGTACTAGTAGTACTAGTAGTACTAGTAGTATTAGTACTAGTAGTACTAGTACTAGTAGTACTAGTACTAGTAGTACTAGTACTAGTAGTACTAGTAGTACTAGTGCTAGTAGTACTAGTACTAGTAGTACTAGTAGTACTAGTAGTACTAGTAGTACTAGTAGTACTAGTAGTACTAGTAGTACTAGTACTAGTATTGCTAGTACTAGTAGTACTAGTAGTACTAGTACTAGTAGTACTAGTACTAGTAGTATTAGTACTAGTAGTACTAGTACTAGTAGTACTAGTACTAGTAGTACTAGTACTAATAGTACTAGTATTAGTAGTAGTAGTAGTACTAGTACTAGTAGTACTAGTAGTACTAGTACTATACTACTAGTACTAGTACTAGTAGTACTAGTATTATTAGTACTAGTACTAGTAGTACTAATACTAGTAGTACTAGTACTAGTAGCAATAGTAGCACTAGTAGCACTAGTATCACTAGTAGCCAGGGCCTCCTCTAACATGTTAACGGTGGGTGGGGGGAGCAGCCCCCCCCCCCCCCCCCCCCCCCAGTGAAACCGCTCACCCCAGTCGAATCGGCGAAGAAAACTCAATTGACGCAGATATAAAGGAAAAGAACGGTTAAAGGGAATGTGCCTACTCACATCGCTTATTTGGGGTTATTGACACTGGTCTATAGAACATAATTTTCTGAATTGATCCATAACTTCTTTTCTCCAGATTCGCCCTAGTTGCTCAGATATTCCAAAGACTCCAGGAACTTGCTGGGAGCAAAAAGTTATCGGGTAGACTCCAGAGGGCTTCCACTACTAGAAACACTGCAACTATCGATTAAACTGCTAGCATATTGTTAGCGCTGGCCAATGACAAATCAACAAAACAGTTCGTGCACACTGATAACAGCAGCCGAACAGAAACTGGACGGCCATGATGTTTTTCGATGATGGCCGTTTCGATGATGGCCGATGGCCATTTTTTGAAGAAGATATCAATTTAGAGCTACGAAACTTGCACATAATAAAGTTCACAGTGGCAAGAACGTGCTGTGGAAAACTTGTCTTTTCTATCTTGCATGATGTGACCGTAATTGTATTGTCTTATGTGCGCCGTTTTACATAACATCACCATAGTGGCGATCGTTTTATACATATCGAAACAAAAAATAAGCAAAAAAACAATATAAGTGAAAATTCAACTAAAGGGGCTCCAGATGTGAATTTCATCATATACAACAATCAAACCAATAGCTACTTACCGTATGCAAAATATTTTTGACATTCCAAAACAGTATGCACACTCCCTTTAACTAAGTGAATAAGACTCGGTGGTAATTTGTTAAGAAATACCACTTCATTTTTAGTGCGGAAAAGCACCTATTCTGGCTGGTGTTCTGACAATATAAGCAATTTCACGATCTCATCCCATCTCCTGCCAGTTACGCGGCATGTTTGGTAGGGGGCGCCGGGCAGTGATTTGTGATGCTGGACTGATAGCTGGCATTTTTCGGCATTCGGTTCGACCATTGACGGTGGATTGTAGTTTCAGGGAGGGGGGAGGGGGGCGGGGGGTAAAACAATCTCCTAGGCGTCAGGGTCGTTTTAAGACTGTGGGCCCTTCCTGTGGCCTGCCGGTCAGAGGCCTAAGGAAGCCATCGGCGGGTCTTGATAAGGTATTTCAACTGATCAGAAAGAGGCCTCGGTCAGGCTTTTACAGTGCCCTGGGTCCTATGCCCTCAGTGACCGGTCATATGTCCTCGGCCGACCTGAGAAGGCATTTCACAGACCTACCTGAGAGTATGGTCAAAGAGGTCCCAGACGGGCACAAAAGAACTCGACCGAAGAAAGCCCTCGGCTTGTGTAAGAGGTCATTTTATAGGCAGCCTGAGAATTGCATAGGCCGGTTTGAGAGGCTCTGGGCCATTCTAGGAGGGCCTTAGCTAGTCTGAGAGCCTGCGGCTGATCCGAGACGTTTTTTTTCTTCCAAATCTGAGAGTGCCTTATGTCGGTCTGAGAGGTCCCTTGGTCCGTTTGAAAGGGCCCTCGGGTCGGTCTGAGAAGGCTTCTGTCGGACCTGAGAGGGCCCTAGGCCGATATGGAGGTCCTCGTTCAGACTTCAGAGGGCCCTCCGGCGGCCAGAGAGGGCCCTCCGGCGGCCCGAGAGGGCCCTCGGTTGGTCTGAGAGGGTTACTTAAAGTTTGGTAACGATACTGGCAATACCTAGTCAACGAAATATTGCAAAGTGAAGCGGGGAGGCAAAATAGACCCACCGTATCACGTGTATTAAGTTAACTGGATCCAGAGCCGAGAAAATCCATGTAGTTCATAGTTTTGGGTATTGGGTCTTTTGGGTTCAGGTGGTGGATCGAACCCAGGGGCGGTGGAAGCGGAGGCAGGGGAGCCGCTGTCCCCCACTCACGCAATTGGGGTGGCAAACATACGATTTTGCTCCCCATAACATCTCAAGTGGACCGGCCGAAAGGTATAATTGTATAGAAGAAAAACCGGTTAGTAGGGCAATACGTAAGTTCACATCAGGCATGGCATGGACTTTCTCAGACCAGCCCGGGTCTGTTAAGACCAGTCGAGGTCCATAGCCAGAGGCGGGGCCATTGAGGGGGAGGGGAGGCATCGGGGCCATGCCCCAAAAACGATTGAAATTTGATCGAAACTTACGCATTTACTGATATGAAATAAAACTTTAACACCTTGTGTAAAGATAAGTTTCTTTTAACTCAGTCCTTAATGTACACATTAGCGAAATCCGATGATTTTTTCCAGCTTGTACAACTTTTTGTTATCTGCATCCAAAACCAACTTTTGACCGTTTTGGATCCGACAGTGGCATCTCAGGCCTGGCAAGGGCGCTCTCAATTCAATTTTGAGATGTCGAATAAATCACCACAGATCTGCCTGTCAATCAACTATATCTTATTTTTTGAATTTTTGGTTATATAAAGTTCCGAAACATAGAAACAATTCATTACAAATATAAGTTTATGGGGACTTCACAAACCTTAATATAAGTGATGGTGACTTGCGCGGTGAATGTGCGTAAAGGACTTGAAGTCGTGTCTTTAAAACTAACCGGCTTATGACCTCCAAATACAAATTAGTCACTTTTTGAACTATTAAGTATGCTTTACCTATGGCATTTATTTTCGATTTTCGATGATAATTTTATTCGATGCGTATCGCATCGATGAGACAAACGCAGTAGTGAAAACGGTTTTACTCTATAATGTTTCTATCAAAAGTTATCCCTTCAGAATAATTCGGCGATTTTTAGAAACTATTGACCGGAGGTAAATTCTGATGCAACTATATTGACAGAAAATTATATTATCTTTGCAACGTTTTTTTTTCTCGGCGCGTCGCTAACTCTTTTAGTTATCGAGATATAGACGGTTTTAGCAGGGCATCATATATAGCCGAAATTTGACCTCTGGTGACCTCTGGTGACCTCAATATTGACTTGACCCCTAAACAAGACCGATATATTTTCGATAAAGCTTGTCTCGGGCTATCTAACAGCGTTTTTCACTTGTCGCTTCGTTGCGTGGATTTCTAGATTGAGGGGGGGGGGGGGGGGATCGCCCCACCTCCGGCAGTTCATGGTTGGTGCGAACCCCCGGCAGTGCTCGGGACATGGATTAAGGGATTCCGCGGCCATCTTCTGTTATCCACATCTCTCTATATGGCCTAGGATCAGATACAATTATTGCAATACATCATGTTACATACAATTATTGTCCTGTTCGTGAAACATATTGTACAATAATACAAATAGAAAAACAGCACAATTTGGGAGATAGCTGCCCATCATCGAAAAATATGCGTGCCCCCCCCCCCCCCCCCAGTGAAAATCCCTTACAGGAGGCCCAGCTAGTAGCACTAGTAGCACTGGTAGCACTAGTAGCACTAGTAGCACCAGCAGCACCAGCAGCACCAGTAGCACCAGCAGCACCAGCAGCACTAGTAGCACCAGTAGCACTAGTAGCACCAGTAGCACTAGTGACACTAGTGGCACCAGTAGCACTAGTGGCACCAGTAGCACTAGTGGCACTAGTATCTTATTGGCGGTAGGCACATAATCACATTCCTCCACTGATCGAGGAAATTACCGCAGGATAAAGGATTACGCACATACCAACAAATTACTGGCTTCGCCTCCGCTGGCCTGCTCTGGACAGCGTGGCGGTGCAGGGTGAAGGAGGCAGGTAGCTGGAATGCGCGGCACCCGACCGCCGCCGCCGCCCCCGCCCCCGCCGCGATAAGTCACGGCCCGCCTCAGAGCAATGGCTGCGGCGGAGGAGCGGAGTACGGCGGCGGTGGCGGGGGTGTTTGCCATAGCGGCAGGTGTGCTGACTCAGGTCAGTTGTTGTGCTCGGCTCTGCGGCTCGTGCGAGTGACCCCCGACCTCCGGTGACGCGTCAGCTGATTGGATTTGGGTCCGTTCATTACCGGTGCCCGCCCTCGGCCGACTGGTATGTCTCAGCAGATGAGCCCCACCCTGCACGGGCGCGCGCCACCACGAGACTGCCGGTGAGAGAGCTACGGGGGCTGATCAAACAACCGGCTCCCGACTCTCGTCCCTCGTCCCTCGTCCCTCTTCCCTGGCTTCCCGCTGTCCCGCACAATTGTGTTCATTGTCTCGGATCGTCAGCTGGACTTCAGGCTTTGTCAGTTCTGGTTGGTGCTGAACCCCCCGGTGGCATTTGGCAGTTGGTGGTACGCGGATGAAGTTGTGACACGATAATGTGAAATGTTTTGTTACGGCTGTCATACATACTCTCCCTGGGACACATGACATTATGTGTGAAGGTTTGACCTCGCGTTTCAATCATGCAGCAGGGACTCATCGGTGATTTAATTGTAAAAGTGAGCGTTGATCGGTACACACGGCAAACGGAATCAGCACGGTGTATCGGTAAACATTGTATTATCCTGTTTAGGAACAAGCCCACTTCGAATACAACTTGTGCCGTTTTAAGAGTAGAACGTACACAGAGGTTCGTTTTAAGAGTAGAACGTACAAAGAGGTTTTTAAAAGTCCCTCCGCGACCCCGCTTTTTCCGGTGTGTGTCTGTGTGTCTGTGTGAGTGTGGCGGTGCCGTGTGCCGGTGTGCCGTGTCTGGGGAGTGGACTATCTATCAGCTGGCCGGGGGGACCTCCGGCGGGGCCACACACGCCGCTCGGCCGTCTCCAAAGCTGCCGCCGCCGATAAAGCTGGCACCGGCCGGGCCGGCCCGGCGGGACGCGACACTCGGCGATAGTGGCTACAAAGGCTGGCACGCCGCGTATAACTCCCCGGCTGACACGTACGGCCACAGAGAGCCGGATGGCTCGGTCGCCGCTGCACCAGGAGACATGGTGGCGAGACAATGGAGAGAGAAAGAAAGGACTTCATCGGGTAAAATAGTGAAGGTGTAGAGCTTCGGGTCGCGTTTCTGTCGAACTAGCTTTATGAGGATTTCTAGAAATCGTAGAATGGAGAATGCACGCAAATATGAAACTAAACTTGCATTTTAAGTATGTTCTCATTATTAAATTTTAAATAGCTAGAGTTGCTTGTTATCAGATTCTTTGACAAATTAAATCCTTTAGCGAAGTTGCTGACGCAGCACACAGTTTTAATTACGGTATTTTACAGTAATTACGGCATTGTTGCAAAATATTTGCAAGCTAGGTACTTCATATCAGCGTAGTTTATCCAAAATTAACAGTTGTTGGATTTTCGGCCCCTCAATTCTTCTCTGCGGGTTAAGTATTCATGCTTAATGCTCATGCTCATGAAGGCAGATCAGTGCTTCTTGCTATCACATTTTGAAGGACCATTTCTTGCCAAAAATGGTTATAACTACAAATAAAACATCATCGATACATGCTATTCAGGGGCGCAGCCAGACCTTCGGCAAGGAGGGGGTACGTCATCCCTAGGGGGCTCCCTCGGCCGAAGCCCCCCCCCCCCAAACAAAAAACGCGAAATGGTATCTCCTCGGCGGATTTAGGCCTCTATATTTTGCAGGGGCCCTAAATGATCGAGGAAAAAAAACGTCGGACAGACCCATGTTGAACAGACCCTATGCGTAGATTGACTGATAAGTACGTAGTCTGATACAAAATAATTTGCGGCAACTGACTCCCTTTGGCACCATGTGAAGTATTAACGCGCACACCGACGTGAGGTGCGGATATCCGCCCACCTGAAGTTTTCGGCGGTGTGCGGCGCCGCCAAACTTAGCATAGCTATTCGGGCATCAATTATCCACATTGTCTGTATTTTGTTATCTCGAGTCATCTCAGGTCAAAAGTTCATGTTAAGTAAGCCGACCAACCTAGGCCTCTCAGGACGACCTATAACCCTCTTAGGTCGGCCGAGGGCCCCCTTAGGCCAGCTGGGCCCCTCAGGCCGTCCGGGGGCCCTCTTAAGCCTAGCAAGGGCTCCCTCAGGCCGACTGAGGGCCCCTCAGGCTAACCAAGAACCTTAGGCCGACCGTGGGCCCCCGTAATCCTAACAAGGGCCCCTTAGGGCAACCGAGGGCACCCCCAGGCCGACTGAGGGCTCCCTCGGGCCGATTGAGGGCCCCTAAGTCCGAACTAGGACTCTCTTAACCCTCGCCCTGGTAGGGCAAAATCACTACGTGTTCGGGTAGGGGGGGGGGAGAGGGGGGACCGACCCCCTCCCCTTATCGTTTCGCCCCTACTTGAGCTAGAGCTTCGATTCAAAGACGAGCGTGTTGCTTGTGACGAGAGGAAGCCGATGATATCCGATGTTAAGGTGTTGTGTCATTAGATGACCTCTGATGTCATTTCAATGACCAAAACTTATCGGATGAGGGGGCAAGGGCTTTGGGAGATGCCTACAGAAGTGTCATTCAGGGAAACTAGGTAGGAGGGGGGGGTTCAGGGACGCTAGTACTAGGGCATCAAGAAGTAAGCATTGGTAGAAGTTCATGTCAGAATAGGACAGTAGATCATAATTCCCTCAGAATTAGTAGAGTCAGCTCAAAGTATAAGATCACATGTGTGTTGCTGAATGCCCAAAGTATTAGGTCTAAATTTGATGAGTTTGAGTGTTATGTTGCCCCTTGAAAAGCCTGATATCATTTGTGTAACCGAGACATGGGTTAGTGAGGGGTATAATAGGGATAGGCTACAGGATTTCGAGTTACAAGGGTATAACATGTTCTCATACTGCAGAGAATCACGGCAGGGGAGGCGGAGTGTTTGTATATGTAAATAGCTTGTACTGCACTACTAGAGTTGATGATTCTAGTAAAGTAAAAGAAGTAGAATCAATCTGGCTTGACATTAAAATTGGTACAGGAAACAGAGGAAGGTTGAGGATAGGTGCATTTTACAGACCAGGGAATCTTCCAAGGAACTCCCAAGCTGAAACAGACCAAGATATTTGTGAGGAAATACGTAGGAACTTTCGGGCTCAGTGTCTTATTATGGGAGATTTTAACTTAAGAGGATACGAAAGTATAGCAGAGGAAACAAATGAGTGTAGGTTGTATAGGCAAATCTTTGAAGAGGAGCTTTTCATGCATCAGTTTGTAACAGAGCCAACCAGACATTGCTCCATTCTAGACCTTGTATTCTCAGACAACAGTGATCTAGTTAGTGACATAAGTATTTGTGCAGGTCTAGGAACCAGTGATCACAATATGGTTAAATTCAATATCTCATCAGAAATGAGGCCCCAAAGATAACCTTATTATGGTTCCAAACTTCAGCCGGGCTGATTTTGATGGTATTAGAAATGACCTCGCACAGATAAAATGGAACGTTGAGTTGGCAGGTTTAGATGCATGTGAGGCCTGGAATGTTTTCAAAGCTAGATTAAGCCAAATTCAAAATCGGCATATACCCCTCAGGCACAAACGTAACAGAACCAAGGGCAATCCAGTTTTGCTTACCCCAGAAGTAAGGAGTGCTATACAAGCTAAAAGAAGTGCATTTGGCATTTTGAAGGGATCTTCACTAGAATCAGAAGGCCTACCAGGATGCAAGAAATTCAGTTAAGAAAAAGGTCAGAGCAGCTAAAAGGGAAAAGGAACTTGATTTAGCTAGACATTGTAATGCAGATAGTAAGAAGTTCTTCAGTTTTTATAAGTTAAGTACAGTTTCCAAAAATATAGGTCCATTTAAGGTAGATGATGTGTTAGTTAGCAAGGACAGTGAAATGGTTGAAGTGCTTAATGATCAGTTTCAATCTGTCTTTACTATCGAGGACCAGAGTAGTATTGCAGCACTTCAGCCTGAGCTAGAGACAGAGGAGACTATAGGAGAGCTAGGTGGCATAAGTAGTGAACTTGTTCTAGAATATCTAAAGAAAGTAAGGCCTAACAAGGCAGAAGGACCTGATGAAATCCATGCTAGACTTTTAAGAGAATCTGAAAGGGAGTTGTCGGTTCCATTAGCCATAATATTTTCTAAATCACTTGCAGATAGTAAAATTCCACTTGATTGGAAAAGAGCAAATGTTGTTCCTATTCATAAAAAGGGAGATAGAAGTAAAGAGGAAAACTATAGACCAGTTAGTCTGACCTCATTAGTCTGCAAGGTGCTTGAATCAATCATCAAAGATAAGATTGTTGAATTCTTGGAGCAAAATGAACTCATCAAAGATACACAGCATGGCTTTAGGAAGGGCCGTTCTTGTTTAACTAATCTTCTGGAGTTTTTGGATGTTGCAACAGATAGTGTTGATCAGGGTAAACAGCTAGATGTAGCTTTTCTTGATTTCAGTAAAGCATTTGACAAAGTCCCCCATACAAGACTGGGGTTGCAACTTAAAATTCATGGGATCAGGGGCAAGATTCTGGATTGGATAGAAACGTGGCTTTCAGGACGCCAGCAAAGGGTTATATTGAATGGGTGCCAATCACAATGGAAGGAGGTTCTCAGTGGGGTTCCACAGGGCTCAGTCCTGGGCCCATTGCTTTTTATAATATTTGTGAATGCAATTGAGAACAGTATAGACAGCAAAGTCTTGAAATTTGCAGACGATCTAAAAGTTGTCAGGATTATTAGAGGAAAACATGATCAGGATGTTTTTCAATCAGATCTGGACAAGCTAGTTGAGTGGTCTGAAGCATGGCAGATGAAATTCAATTTGAGTAAATGTAAGATTATGCACGCTGGACGGGTTAGCAGTAAACATAGGTATGAAATGGGTGGGCAGAAAATGGAGCAGATTGAAAAGGAAAGAGATTTAGGTGTCGTGGTAAACAATAGACTATCAGCGTCAGACCAGGTTGTAGAAGCTAGGAAAAAGGCACTTAGAATGCTAGGGGCCATTAACAGAAATGTTTCCTACAAGAGTGAAAAGGTAATAACAAAACTGTATTGTGCATACGTTAGACCACATTTGGAGTATTGTGTACAAGCCTGGTCTCCAACATATGAGAAAGATTGCTGGTTGTTAGAAAGAGTTCAAAAAAGGGCAACAAAAATGATTAATTGTCTTGGTAGTTTACCTTATGAAGATAGATTAAGGAAATTGGGTATGTTTTCACTTAGATATAGAAGGCTAAGAGGAGATCTAATTGAAGTCTTCAAATTTGTAAATAGTCAGCATTCTGGATATTTAAAGGGTATGTTTGAGTTCAATAGGGAAAATCGAGGTAGAGGTCATCAGCATAAACTCATTATGAAACAAAGTAGGACTAGGCTACGACAGTCATTTTTCAGTAGAAGGGTTGTAGGACATTGGAATATGCTACCAGGGGATGTCGCTGATGCAGTGACACTTGCTTCCTTCAAAATTAGATTAGATAAATACTTTACAGAGAAGGGATTAGTTCATAAATACTCGTGGGATTAGCCTTCTTTTATGCAGGTAGAGTAAGGTGATTTGAAGGGGCGAGACTGGTGGAGGGGGGGGGGGGGGGGGGGGGGGGGGGGGGTGCGGGTGCAACCTCGGATGGGCCCAAGAGGCTCTTTGTTGCACTTTTCTTTTATGTCTTTATGTCTTTTATGTCTAAAAGGTCATCCAAATTGTAAATGCATATACATGGAATTTTATCGGGCTAGAATCGTGAATGAGCATATTATAATGCTTAATGGGTACCAAATTTGTAATCAGCGTCACAAAATGTCCTAAAACTGCCAAATTACAAAAAGGGTCAGGTCATCTGAGGTCAGTGACCGCGGTTGACCTGTGGAAGCGCATGACCCCAGTGGAACATATAATTATGTAAAATGGATCCCAAATTTGAAATCAGCGTCACAAAATATCTTAGAAACCGCCAGAAGCCCAACAAAGTCATCTGAGGTCATCGGAGGTCAATGACCTCAGTTGACCTCTGAGAAGGTCAATCGAGGTCACAATCTCAGTGGAAACCACAACTGTCACCTGGAAAAACCTGTGCATATGCTCCTGAACAACAAACACTCGGAAACTGCACAAGTTACAAGCATCGATACTGCGGGACGCCAGTTGCGCCTGACATGACCTTGAGAAACAAGTCATAGGTCACGGGTCATGTGGGTTAGAAATTCAAAACTTGCAGAGCATGTATACATTTTTCAAAAGTAGGGTACTGAAAGTTTCATTGCAATTGGTTGGAAATTACGCGAGTTATTCCAGGAAAAAAAACGAGGGGGTGGCATCCACTCCCTCCTACCCGGGCGAGGGTTAAAAAAAGTTCACATTCAACATGGGGTTTTGAACGAGCGAATAACGAGCGAGTTTTTGGCGAAGGAATGCGGCGCATATATGATATACAGTACCGTCTGAAAGAGCCAGCTCTGCATGGAGCATGCGCAGACCAATAACGCACACCATAAAATTAATAATTTACGACCTTCTATCCTGCATTGGCGCGATTTAGGACTATTTTTGACAAGAGAAATCAAAATTGTATTACAAAATCTAATAAAATCGTGTTCTGAACATTTTCCGAGGGTGAACTATTTCATTTAACCCTATTCCCTGCGGTCGGCCAGAATTACGTTAACCTGCGGGGGGGGGGGGAGGGGCAGGGGCAGATTCTGCCGCCCCCCAGATATCTCGAGAACCGCTCGGTCGATTTCGATGGGGGCCATTCGATGTGTCATGACAAGATCTCTCTTTTTGGACCCCGAAATTGTTGTTTCGTTCAAAAATGGGGGCCAGGGGGCAAACAATCCGTTTTTTATTTTTTTTAAAGGTCATTGCGGCCATGTGGCTCGACCGATTTGCATGCCCCAAACGTTTTTAAGCTTCCAAATGTACTGGTCTTTAATATAGCAAAAGACAAAAACAAAATACAAAATCATAGGCGTATTCAGGGAATGTAAAATGGGGGGAAATTTTCTGAAAAAAATATATGTGCTGTTCGTGATTGTTTGGGACGGCATGAACGTCACATGTGGGCATTATATGCTCTAATTTGTTATATTTGATATATTGCGCATATGCGGATCCAGGAGAAAAAAAACATGGGGGGGGGGGCACCATGCGCGTAACGCTTTTATAATCTTACTTATTGACGTTGGATCTAATTTGAGGGTGGGTATCGCCTCCCATTTTTTTTTGTTGTCCTGAGTGCGCCTCTGCCCCAAAAATATGTACAATCCCAGTATATATGATGCATATTGCATTGAAATTGTTTCTGACGCATGTATTGCACTGCAAACCACGAAGGAAGTATGCGCCGCAAAACCGCATTCTGGTGGTCAGATCATCGGGAGTATGCAACCGGAAGTATGCAACCGCATTCAAAACCGCCTGGAACCGCCTCTGCTAGACCGATTTTTTTGCAAAATTTTGACAACACGCGCCATTCAATTTTGGGAAAAGTCACAAAGTTTCAGGACGCTTATCTAGGCGACGATTATCTAGGCCTAACGGTTTAGAAGCGGCAAGTGAAAAAACACCGGGGGGGGGGGGCAGCAGGGTTAAGCCTGGTAAGCCGGGCTGTTTTGGGCCCTTCGGCCGCTACGCCGCTTCCATATGGGCTGAGGGGCCGAGGGTCCCTCCGGGCCCCTCGGACCAAGGGGGGAGGGGGGTACGTGCCCCTGTGCCCCCTGGCTGCGCCCCTGATGCTATTTCTCCCTTAAACTTTGGTACACATTGCTTGGTGTATGAGTGTAAGTTTTAACTTTAGAATATTTGCATAATATTTCTGCATTACCATTGTCGGCACTATTCCATGACCCCTCCTGGTATTCCTGGAGCGGACCTATCGATTATTCCTCGCCATCCCCCTCCCCCTCACTTGTCGACCCACGCCGACTGACAGGCACGTTATTTACGTCAACGTTCGGCGCTGGCCTTTTATTGCGTCGGAGATAATACAGGAGATAATTAGAGGCGTCTCAGATCACCGGGGCCACCCTGATTGCCCGTTCGGTCCAGCTCTCGCTCGGCCATCCATTGGTGTGACGTCACGTCATTTGTGACGTGTCAAGCTCTGGCTACTCACACTGATCGGCTCACACTTCTCACACTGATCGGCGAGAGAAGGAGGTCCCACAGTTCTCACTGCAGCTCTATGGGCGAGGCGCTGCACTTCCCAGTGAAACTTCAGCCATGCCTCTGGCTTTGCCAGCCCAGCTCTGGCAGGGGCACACTGAAAACCATCCGGAACACCCACGATCCTCCCCAATCCGCGGAAGGCCGGCTCAGCGCGCTGGTGTAGGTAAATGACCGGACTAGGAGGTGTCATTGCCGGACCAAATCGATAGCATCACATGGCAGAGTCATTGTCGGATCAAAGCCGGGGACCAGCTGAGGAGTCATTGCCGGACCCAATCCGGCCCGTGTCGGACCTCACACGTCCCGCCCATTCCCTGCCAGAGGACGTTACATTAGGCGGGGCAGGCGCGCCGGTTTGGCCTTTGTGGCGCGTCCATCAGCGCGCCATGCGTCGCGTTTGTAATCCACCGCCATCGGGGCGGCGGCGCATAAGCCACGCGCGGGAGGTTACGGCCCGGACAAATGGGAGTTTTAGGGAGGAGGCGCAGCCAAAGCCGCCTGGGAAAATACCCAGGCGGGATAATGTATTTGGAGGGTATGGAATTCGGGATGGCAGTGCGATAGTTTCCGGCTGATCGGAAAGTTAAACTGAATTACGAGGTCAACGAAATGGCAGCATGGCTTGCTTACTGCTGGCTCCAGGCAAGCATGAAACAAACACCAATTGTCACAAATGTAGCGATTTATAACAATCAACGGACTCCCTCCGATTTTCATATCTTACACCTGCCAATCTCATGTCATCTGAGTATGACGCTGAAACTCGACTTTGCCGGAGGGCATGCGTGGACACACGAGGTATCTGATAATCAGCCGACATAAACAAACTCGACGGTGTATCACTGTCATTTGCTGTCATTCCCAGGGAGGAGGCATCCCGGTGATCTGACCACCGAGCTGGCCAGTCAGCAGTCATTAGATCGGAACCGCTCATTACCCGATATTATACGGTGCGGCGACTGTAGTTGAGCAGGTGATTTGGTCAGATATTATTGGGTGCTGTAGCCGGATAAATCAGCAGCTGATTATACGTGACATTTTCCGCCGCGTGATTACCTGGTGCGGTAATGTCCAGCAGTCATGCACGGGAATACCAGCCAGACGGAAGGGAAGGGCATATTACATAGGCGGGCCGAGGAACCGTTTTGGGTAACGTGATCATGTCTCGGATTTTTTCTTCTTCACCTGATCTCTCGTTTGCGATTCACATGAGGCTTATATCATTTGTTTGCATAGTGAGCATTTGGGTGTATTTTGTTTTGACTTCTTTGAATTTGCTTTTATCCCATTGTAAACGCTATCAGGTAAAATCATTGATTTTAATATAGCCGAATGTCTGTGACGAATAAGATTCTCGCACCTTGTTAGAAGCACGTCCATGGTCTATTTGTGAAGTGAAGCAATACGACTCCATGTTCTCGTTGACCCCTGTTTGGGCTGTCACCCAGGAATGTGAGCGTGTTGGGGGGGGGGGGGGGGGGAGAAGGCGCACCATCTCTCTCGGAAGAGCCCCTGCCGGTCCCCGTGCCACTCTGTCTTTCTCGGGTGGGCGGCGCGGTGCCATCCGCAGATCTAACGAGAAAATCACAGCTCCGTCCGACACCGGCGGCGGTGCCGGTATATACCACAGGCCACCACACACACGTAATTGGCTTGTTTGGACCAGGCGGGGAGGCGGGGAGGCGGGGAGAGAGGTACGGGGAGGATGGGTCCGGTCCGCAGAGGAAGGGCGGCCCGGTGGCATCCCGGCAGCAGAAGGGTGGGAGCGGCAGTCAACAGACCACCCGGGCCTTTGATACGACAGCTGCGCCCTCACCGTCTGGGTGGAATTCTGACGCCTTCATAGACACTTGACGTGTCGATGAACATTTATCACGAATAACGTGGGCGAAGGGGGCGGAGGATCGTGAAACGGATTCTAGGCGACCATGTTGCGGAGCTGTGCTGAATTCTAGGCGACCACGTGTTGCGGAGCTGTGCTGAATTCTAGGCGACCACGTGTTGCGGAGCTGTGCTGAATTCTAGGCGACCGTGTTGCGGAGCTGTGCTGAATTATAGGCGACCACGTGTTGCGGAGCTGTGCTGAATTCTAGGCGACCACGTGTTGCGGAGCTGTGCTGAATTCTAGGCGACCACGTGTTGCGGAGCTGTGCTGAATTCTAGGCGACCGTGTTGCGGAGCTGTGCTGAATTCTAGGCGACCACGTGTTGCGGAGCTGTGCTGAATTCTAGGCGACCGTGTTGCGGAGCTGTGCTGAATTCTAGGCGACCACGTGTTGCGGAGCTGTGCTGAATTCTAGGCGACCGTGTTGCGGAGCTGTGCTGAATTCTAGGCGACCGTGTTGCGGAGCTGTGCTGAATTCTAGGCGACCACGTGTTGCGGAGCTGTGCTGAATTCTAGGCGACCGTGTTGCGGAGCTGTGCTGAATTCTAGGCGACCGTGTTGCGGAGCTGTGCTGAATTCTAGGCGACCACGTGTTGCGGAGCTGTGCTGAATTCTAGGCGACCGTGTTGCGGAGCTGTGCTGAATTCTAGGCGACCACGTGTTGCGGAGCTGTGCTGAATTCTAGGCGACCGTGTTGCGGAGCTGTGCTGAATTCTAGGCGACCGTGTTGCGGAGCTGTGCTGAATTCTAGGCGACCGTGTTGCGGAGCTGTGCTGAATTCTAGGCGACCGTGTTGTGGAGCTGTGCTGAATTCTAGGCGACCACGTGTTGCGGAGCTGTGCTGAATTCTAGGCGACCACGTGTTGCGGAGCTGTGCTGAATTCTAGGCGACTGTGTTGCGGAGCTGTGCTGAATTCTAGGCGACCGTGTTGCGGAGCTGTGCTGAATTCTAGGCGACTGTGTTGCGGAGCTGTGCTGAATTCTAGGCGACCACGTGCTGCGGAGCTGTGCTGAATTATAGGCGACCACGTGTTGCGGAGCTGTGCTGAATGTGGTTCTGAATTAGAACAATGCGAAGCTGGACGTCTTACACGAACCGGAATATTGTGGACATGACGTGCCCAACGTTTTATCAAATCTTCGTGCTTGGTATCTGCATCACAGAGCTAGAATGTCTGTCTGGGATTTTATATAATCAGCAATTCATATGGCTCAGCTTGCTTTGGTGAGTTCATTTGCATCTCTGGTGTAACATTAATTTGCCTGCAAGTGGTGGTGAGTTATGTGACAATGTGCTGCTCTGGTCGTGATTAACCACTTAAATCACGATGAATGTGATAAATATTCATGGCGATTAGTCACACGTGGAAGTGAAAGTTAATTTCGCCTCAGAAATTTGCATCAACATGATAAAGTGGCGACAATATCACTGTGTGTTCATTCAAGTTCGTTTAAAAAATGTAATTCATGTTCCGTTTTCATTAGTTATATCCCCCCCCCAAGATAAAGGGAGGGTAAGAAATATCCCCAGTCACTTGGCTAATATATCCACTTGTTAATTAACACCCTCATTACATCGTGTCTTGTCGAAAACTACAAGGGTCTGAAAGTCTTCCAATGGGTGTATCTCAGTTTTTGTGCTAAATGCCTATGGTTACAAGAATAACCATACAATACATGTATTCATGAATAACGCATGATATTCGAAGAGTTCAAAGATTGTACAAATTGTATAGTAACGGCTATTGTCTCACAATAATGAACACCTTGGCGAGTGTCGTTATTCTTGTCCCCTTTTACTGACCATTCTTTCTCTTTCTCTTTCTCTTCGTTTATATTTGAGAAAAAAGGTAAAATATCGCAGTTTATGATGTTTAACGCCACACACTGCGCCACACTACGCCAACTCTGCGTTGCTTCAGTTCAGAAGCTTTAGTATTTTTTCTCTCTCAAATCCTGCCCCTTACTTCTTACAATTTCTTTTGAAAACCCTCAGACGTTGGTCCCTTCTTACCTTTATCCACCACGCACGGACTATGTTTTGGACGTGGCGGGGCAGCCTGTAACGTTGATCAATCCAGCCCTCCTCTGTTGGTACGACAGCGCCGTCAGCTGCTCTCCCTGCCCACGATTCATTGAAATAATGCACTAACTAGCTGCACCGTAAACACAGAACCACGGTGTTTCTGCTCTGTCGAATGATAGCATCAGTAGCAACAACCTGGTCGTAACTCGTACGGACGTCGTCTCCGAGTTCTTCCAATGGTAGAGCTGATAAGCAGGTATATTGATGGGTGTGCTCGTCAGTCGTCACACCCATACGCCACGTTACTTAATGCATTGCTTTAATTGTTGTCAGAACTTAACCCGGCATTGACTGAGGTCTCAGCAGAACGCCATTGACTGAGGGGGGGGGGGCGTTAAACGCCCCCTGGTTATCTTCCGAACCAATGATCGCAGCGAGATGCACAAGGCGGCAATCGAAAGCTCTCAATGAGACGAATCTAAAGCGTGCTAAAAAACGAAGAAAAAAAAGTGAGGTCAAATGTCAGGTCACGGTCAGGTCAAAGGTCAAAATCGGCGTATTTGAGTTTATGGGCCATACTTTCAATACAAAGCCTTCGATTGCGACCAGTTTCACCCAAAGTGCTGCCAAAGGTATGATACATATCCCGCATGAGCTAAAGTGAGATTGTTGGTCAAGGTCAAGGTCAGGTCACAAAAGGTCACTATGCTCAAAATATCTACGAAAGTATCTACGAAACATCTACGAAAATATCTACGAAACACATGTTTTAAGAGTTATTTTCCACGTATAATTAGATAGTGATGGTCATTTTACCGCCTGACTTCATTTACGTGAAGTAAAAGTCAATTTCAGGTCAAGTTCAGGTCACCAAAGGTCAAAATTTTACATTGTTAAATCTAAACAAAAAAGGCATGTAGGCATGTAAAAAGGCAAAGGCAAAGAAGGCATTTTGTCTCAGAGGAATACAGTGGTGGCATTTATTTGTCTGTAACTAGTCAATAAAAGCAAAAAAACGCAATTTCACAATATGACGTCATAAGTTACCCATACTTTAGATGTCATAAGTCAGTCAAAAATAAAGATATCAGTTTGAAATTTGGCATGGTAGTTGCCTAGGTATGGTTATCTGACATATATTCCGTTTTTGTGAATATTTTTTTTATTTTTTTATTTTGTGATAATTTTCCCTCAAAAAAAGGTTTTTGAGTTTTTGGGGATCAATTGTTTTTTAATCCGAGATAGCCAGTTTTAGCAGTTGCAATCTGCTATCTTTTGGCGTTTTTCGATTTCCTTTTGCTTCAAATCTGGCATTTGTACGGCTTGGAAAGTGTAGCTGATTTTGGTGTAAAACTCGTGTGTAGTGACGTCACTAAATTCGCTATAACTCGAAAAAGTTTCGACGATTTGTTTTATTTTTGCACACAAGACGTACAAATGATTTATAAGAAGGTACCCGAAGTTTCACGTTGATAGCGCTATTAGTTTTTCAGCTATTGCGAAAATTCATCAGGGGAGGGGAGGCGTTAAACGCCCCCCCCCCCCCCCCCCAGTCAATGGCGGGTTAAGCTACATGTTTTAACTTCCCTCGTTTTTTGTTATTCTAAGGTATTCTAAATGAAATTTAGGGGGAAATTAACGTATGGTTGACTGAATGTGTACAATGCATCGCAATTACAAATTTGCGATTGCCAGGCAAAACCCCGCTATTTATCAAATATTACGCAACACTTTGCACATGTCGCTCCCCAGAGCCTACCCAACATCCAAATGGACGTTATCTGCATATAACACTTCCACATGCGTATGCTTAAATCTGTCTGGGTTACACGCGATGCGGACACCAGCACAATGCAATGGTAATCTAGGCACGCGCCATGCAAAATCCCTATGCACACGCCAGAGTGTGCAACATTTGACGGGGCGCGGATTTATGCAGCGTCATTGCCTAGCATTCAATCTGCCTCGCCGCCATAATTTATCCACAGACGGCGTCCATATCAAGTGGTCGCCGCCGGGACGGCAGGCATTGTCACTGCGCAAAGGATATTTGCCTTGTCGGAATTTGCATTTTGCACTGGGACCGCTGCAACAGTTGCACAGCAGACAGAGGGCATTTGTCGTCGCGATCACGTCCACTTGCAGCGCATTGGCGGTGGAATGGGCGGCGACAGATGTCGCGTTCAATCTAGCGCCGGACCTGCGGTCGGCCGGATTGTGTCCTCACAGTGGAGGGCCACCTCATACTTTTTATTTATTTATTGCGTTTCTTAGTGGCATCCAATGTAACACTGGCTATTAGACCACAGCGTCATACATGCGCATCTGCCATAATGTAAAAGCATACACATAAGAGTGGATAAAAACGATGATGACATGAGAGTGATACAAGCATATAAACACATTAAAAGACGCCATGCGATAAACTGTAAATGCTAAAATAACCTAAAATCTGACGAGGAGCGAGCTACACAGTAAGACTACCCTTCACGCTCTTCTTAAAAGACCGCACACGGCTATTGCCACGAACATCACAGTTGAGCTCGTTCCACTTCCGCACAGAACGCACGGGCACGGTCATCTTTGTCGACTCAAGTCTACATCGAGATGTTTCAAGCAGACCGGCAGATGTTGAGCGCGTGACACGTTCGGACACATCGGCACGATACGATACAAGTGCTTTGAGACGCTCGGGCCCATCATGCTGGTGTATGATCGAGTGCATGAGGACGCAGTCTCTGTACTCGATCAGTGCGTTAAATGGCATCCACCCTAATGCCCTACGTGATGCAGTGATGTGTTCATGTCGGCGCTTTTTGGTGACAATGCGGGTGGCGAAATTAATGACTTTGTCAATCCGGTGACGCTGTTGCTGTGTAGGTGGTGCCCAGGCCGGTAGACAATATGTGATGTGTGGGAAGACGAGTGCCTGAATGAGATGTGTTAGTGTATTCTGCGGGAGAGTGTCTCTGAGCTTGCTGATGGTGATGAGACTACCGTAGCAGCGCCCCGTCACGTTGCCGACCTGCTGCTGCATGTTCAGCTCTGGATCCAAAACTACGCCAAGAATTTTGATTTTGGGTGCAGGTTTTAGTTCTGCGCCATCAAAGCTAACTTTGAAGTCCGAGGTTTTTTTGAGTGATGACGCAGTTCCGAAAAGTATCAGCTCGGTTTTAGCGGGGTTTACTTTAAGACCACTGCTTCTGAACCATGCGGACAGAGCAGCGAGGTCGGCCTCCACGGCGAGACGCAGCCCGGTTAGGTCGGCTGACGTAGGTGGCGCGGCATGAATGAGTTGTGAGTCGTCAGCGTATGAGATGACAGATGCGCGACTGGGCAGATGACATGACAGGTCGTTGGTGAAGATGTTGAACATGATGGGTCCGAGTATGCTTCCCTGAATCACGCCATGGTTTACATCAGTGGTTGCGCCGCTCCCTACTGACTGGGTACGGTTCGAAAAATAGTCAAGAAACCAGTGCGATGAAATACCATACCAGCCCAGCCTGATGAATAACAGGTTGCGGTCCACACAATCGAAGGCTTTAGACAAGTCACATGACGTCAGGCATGCTACACGCCCCGCGTCTCTGTGGGTTGCTATCGTGCTGACCAGGTCAACGACGGCGCTCTCAGTGGAACGGTTGGGGCGATACGCATACTGAGTGGGTGACATGAGGCGATTTATAGACAAATATTCCGTCAGCTGAATACTAATTACTTTCTCCGTAATTTTAGCTGGCACACTGAGGACACTGATGGGTCTAAAACTCGCAGGCTGTGATCTGTCACCAGATTTAAAAATCGGTACCACTTTGGCGTGCTTCCACAGGGATGGCACCTTCCCGGTGATGATGGAGGCGTTGACGATGCGCAGCAGGTGCGGGCCCACCGCCGTGAAGCAGCGCCTGAGCAGCTGCAGAGACACGCCGTCGCTGCCGACGCTGCCCGGGCCGGGAGTCGGCCGGCGGCGGCATGTATGACAGGCCAGTCGTGGTTGATAACATCACTCATCGCAGTCTTGTGCGCAGTCAGAGTATTACTCATGACACCCCAGCAGGGTTTTCGGGACATTCATCTTCAGACTACACAAAGTTGGCAGATGACATGCGGCAGACGTTATGAGACAGCCTGAATGATGCGCGACAGACTGATATGACGCGCGGCATACGAGATGTGCCGCGGTCACCTGCAGACGGGTTTTGACATCACAAACTAGTGTAATGAAACGTACAGTTGTATGGTATGAACTAAAACCGTATTCACAATGATGGCCTTCAACACGTTGTCGCATTATCCGTTACTGGCGTTGTTACTGTTATTAATTGTTTCGTTTCTTTATAACGGATAGTGAATAACAGTAACAACACATAAGGCGGACGAGTTTCGTCGCCAGGACTTCTTCAGCACTGCATGGAAATCGTATATGCATATTGTGGTTGTGTTGTTAGATTTAATGTCAACATATCATTTTTTATATATAAATGTAGTCCGAATGCTTTTGAATGGATGGATTTCCGAGCTCAGGCCCCGCGCTAAGCACAGCTTGTAGCGCAGGCCCTGACTCCACCACCCGATCAAGCAATTCCTGGCGTCCGGCAGAATTTAGAAGCGAAAGTTGCACGTGCCCAGCATACCTGGACACGGTCCGCTACGCTCTCTGACGTCACCTGACCTTGAGTGCGACCGCTGCCACCGGCCACAGGCCATCCCAGTCAGGGGCAAATAGCGAGCGCCGAAGCGACTCGAACCCGGGCTGCCACTACCGGGTGAGATCAGAAGTCCGGCGCTCTCCCAACTGAGCTACAGGGGCGGAAGTTCCGGGCCTCCATCATGAAAGTTATTAGTGATAAACATTGCAATACATTCCCATATACACTTTGCATAGATGAAACATGATGGCCTCTCACCATGGTTAAAACATGCCTTACAGTTCATCAGGTATAACTGAACGTTAATACTGCACATCAGTTCCACAGACCACCGCTGCATGTACCGTCCTCTCTAGTGTCCCTGACCCGCAGCGAGCGGGCTCCGCGACCAAGTGCCGGGCCGCATGTCATCATGTCATCATGTCATGATGCCATGATGTCATCATGTCATCATGCCATCATGTCATCATGTCATCATGTCATCTAACCGTGAACGGTCAGCAGTGAGCCCGGCATTGGTGCCTGTCGGCTGTGTGCCGGGCAGCGTTGCCTGTCGTCATCTGGCTGTGCTGTTCGCCTGCCCCTCAGTGAGCTGGTGCCTGTCGCCTGTGTGCCGGGCAGCGTTGCCTGTCGTCATCTGGCTGTCCTGTTCGTCTGTCCCTCAGTGGGCTGGTGCCTGTCGACTGTGTGCCGGGCAGCGTTGCCTGTCGTCATCTGGCTGTCCTGTTCGTCTGTCCCTCAGTGAGCTGGTGTCGCGGCTGTGTGCCGGGCAGCGTTGCCTGTCGTCATCTGGCTGTGCTGTTCGCCTGCCCCTCAGTGGGCTGGTGTCGCGGCTGTGTGCCGGGCAGCGTTGCCTGTCGTCATCTGGCTGTGCTGTTCGCCTGCCCCTCAGTGGGCTGGTGTCGCGGCTGTGTGCCGGGCAGCGTTGCCTGTCGTCATCTGGCTGTCCTGTTCGTCTGTCCCTCAGTGAGCTGGTGTCGCGGCTGTGTGCCGGGCAGCGTTGCCTGTCGTCATCTGGCTGTGCTGTTCGTCTGTCCCTCAGTGGGCTGGTGTCGCGGCTGTGTGCCGGGCAGCGTTGCCTGTCGTCATCTGGCTGTGCTGTTCGTCTGCCCATCAGTGGGCTGGTGTCGCGGCTGTGTGCCGGGCAGCCGTCATCTGCTCACCATGTCCCATCCGCTGAGCATACTAATCCCCCCTGCGCCGGCGGCCACTCGCGCCAGGGCGGGCGGGGAGAGGTCTGGGATCTGTTGACACATCCGGCATCCGCTGGACGGCCGGGCGACAGCCCTCCGCCCCGGCTAAATGGAATCAAAGCGGACCGCTCCGTCAGTCTGCAGCCGCTGACCTTGCCCGGTGTCAACAGCGCCCAACAGCGCCGCCGGCCGCCGCTGGAGTCTGAGCCACTGTCTGGCCATCTCAGCTGGAGGAGGATCGATACTCGGTAGAGCTGGCTCGACTCGGCTGCTGGATGATGTTTAGTGTTGTTCCCTGTCGACACCTCACGGAGACAAACCAGGTGCATTTAATTCAGCTAAGTGAGACGCCAATGCATTTTCCTTGCATAAAAATCGCCGAAAACATTCCGTACCTTGTGGATATTCTTATTGCTTTCACTTATTAATAAACTGTGTAGCTATCAACAGTATGTGTATTTCTTTCGACTTTGTCTATCGTTCCGGTATAGCTCTGACCCCAGCCATTCTAAATAGCGGAGCACGAACCCGTCTATTTGCGCGCTGACAAGGGTCGGATGCCTCTTACCAAGATGTATCCAACCCGTTGAGCGGAACACTGCTCCCCTTGCCAAACCGTACTCGCATAGACGGCTTATTTTGAACGCCGGAATGAGAGCGCAAACCGTCCTCGTGCAGCACTGAAGGTCCTGTGCCCACACAGCTCTAAACAGCCGTATCTTCGACCCTCGTCCCCACTCCAGGCTAGTTTACCTAGCCAGGGCACTAGCCGTCAGAAAAGCAGCCGCGTCGCGCGCCTTTCCACCAGCTGCTCCTCTGCTGTCCCCACCGTCACAGCACGGGGCCGGCCCCCGCCGCGTGCCAGGGTCGCCCTGCCATTCGGCTTTGATTTGGTGTATTGTCACAAGGGGCAGGTGGAGGCGGGATTTGGCCCGTCTCCTGAATCGCCGTCTATTGGATTTACCCTGGCTGCTTTGATGGGTATTTATGGGTCCAGCCGGTGCCGGCGGGCAGTTTTCGGGCGCGTGACGCGGCAAAACAGCGAAAGGGTGCCGCTGCTGCCGCCAGTGCCCCGCGCCGCCCGCGCCGGCCGGTCCCCGCCGGCACCGTGGCGGGCGGCGCTGCTCATTTTCGGGGCGGAAGTCAGCCATGTCGCTGCAGCTGCCTCACCACAGATAGCCGAGTCGATTAACGTGACAGACGCAGTCGTAAAGCTGAGAGCTGCCGCCGCATGGCATCTGGGTCAGGCGGGAGGGGAGGGCAGAGGTGAAGGGGAGGGGAGGGCAGAGAAGGCAGAGGACAGGAGAGGCTATCTCGTGAGGCTAGCACCAGCCCTGCCTCTTTCCTAAGGTAGTCTGCTGTGCCACGTACGTATGCAAATTGTTGCTAAGACGTATTCAATGTTATTGTTTAGGTATTGCTAGCTTAAGGCGCTTTGATACCTGGTGGTTCAGCGCTCAGCAGTATAGCATTACTACGAACGAAATGCAACCACATATTAATTTTGAGACACTGTGCAAAATCATTACTGAGAGCTTCTTCGTGATGACCGGCTTAAGAATATGAGGCTATTTAAAGGCAGATCATAAAGCTATCACTCAGTATCGTCACCATGCAGCACAGCCGTAAGAATGATACATGTTTGAGTCTATATCTTGGCTCCACTGTCTAATTGTGTTCCCACGGTGAGGATCACAAACAACGGTGCGTATGTTCAGATAAGAAATTAGGTCTGCAGCTCGCAGATCAGAGAACTGGATAGATCCCAGAAAGGCACCGCCTTAACACGCGCCCTGGAGGGGGTGTGGGGGGGGGGGCGAAATCTAAGGTTTTTCGAGGATAGCGGAAAAACGGCTGCTCACAGCGCCGCTGTTTTTGGCATACCTGTTCAAAAACAATAACCCACATTGTGTACAATTCTTGACCTCAAGTCATCTCAGGTCAGGTCACCAGGCCAGGTGACGTGACCCCACCTCCAAAAAGTTTGCTGTCGTACTCCACAGCCACAGTTTCTGGCCGATTGGTTTCAAACTTACAGGTTTTCATAGGGTCACAAGTACAGGGACCTGCAGTTGCTATGGTACACACTAAGGCCGGGATTATTTTATCTTCTAGCGTATGTTTGACGGTGAATTAAGAAACGACCATATATGCATTCAAACCGCATTACTGAGAGCTTCAAATTGATATATTGACGCATTGGCTCACCTTATCCATTGGCTCCTTTTAAGCAAAAATTCGTTTTTAGCGCTTTGCGGTGGTACACACGGATTTGGATTAAAAGCAGCCAATGGATAAGGTGAGCCAAGGCGTCATATATCAATTTGAAGCTCTCAGTAATGCGGTTTTAATGCATATATGGTCATTTCTTAATTCGCCGTCAAACATACGCTGGAGGAGAAAGAAGCCGGACCTTAGTGTACCATAGCAATGCGGGGGGAGGGGGCGTACCTACAATTAGTTTATCTCGAATTTTGGTTTGTATCGGTGACCTAAAGTCGGGTCAATTTCGTTACCTCCCCCATTATAAGTCAATGGGGAAATATACAAATGCTTCCTATTTAGAGAATGTGCATTGGATCAGGCCCATTCTTTCAGAATCATGTTATTTTATAGCTCATTTTTTATGACCCAGATGCAATTGTTGCTCAGTGACACCTGCAAGGTCAGCTGAGTTCATCTGAGGTCACTAGCACTTTTTTGTCAATAACTATTGATAGAATAATGATACGTGCGAATGACACCAATGGGCTTGTCTCGTCACGTCACGTCGCCCCCATATGCAACATGACTTAACTGGGTCACCAAATGACCTTGACCTGAGGCCAAATTTTGAAGTTGACCTAACCAGGTGTCCATGAATATGTTTCGACGCGCGTAGACGAGATCAACACAATGGTGTCAACATTATTGCCTTAACTTTATTATGAGAAAAGCTATTTGCGAAAAACTGTATTGCCAACAATAGCCTTTTTGACCTTTGATGACCTTTGGAGCCTAAACTATTTACCTGAGCTCAAATTTGAGAACAAGTGCGATTGCATTTTTCAAGAGTTTTCGATTATTTCTGTTTGTTCCTAGCTGTTTGTTCCCGAGATATTTGAGGGTGTTCGAAGCGAAGTCCTAAAACTGGCAAATCTGACCTTTGATGACCTCTGGTGACCTCAATATTGATCTTAGCCAAAAATTGACTGAAATAGTTTCAAAATATTTTTTTTACGAGATTTCGAACGGTATTTTCGGTTTTTGTCTGCATCACATAGGAGCCGAGTTCGGGGGGGGGGGAAATCCCCCCTCCAGTGCGTGTAATTATCAGAGGCCTTCTAGGGCGCGTGTTAATCACCGATCTAAAACCATCATTAACACTAGCCACCACCT
>JAXIVJ010003353.1:0-2500 GCA_036785665.1 Chirona hameri
TTGATGGATTGGTTTTCGTGTTCGCATCCAGAAGAGAATGTTTACATGATTAATTTGCTTTTCCAGTGTTCAAAAGTTGATGTAGATTTCTTAATTTATTATTACAATATTTGTTACAGTGAATGCGCACCATGACGTCTATGCAATGCCAACCGTAGGTTGTAACGACAATATCGCTTCAAAGTTTCGTTACGCGCCGGACTCGGACATTTGGTCGTCGAGCGACGCTAGCGCCACGCTGCGGACGCCGTGAGAACTAAACCGTTTAAATGGAGATATTTGTAAAAAATACCGACACAAAGTACTTGTTTACAATCCACCGCATTACCATAAATTAGGATAAATCTGTATCTAATAAAAATATGTATTTTACCGTATATTCCGGAACCGTCATCGGACAAAGGGAGGCACATCGTTATTTTTTTTATCACCAGGCGTTTTTAGCACCATCGCCACGGATCACTGCCACGCTGAAACTCAGAACCTATCAGAGATAGCGATCAAGGACCTTCACCAATCGACGCGGCGTGGTCGGAAACGGTGCCGTTTCACCTTTCATACCGATCGGGCTAAAATAAGGCCCATCAGGGCCCAAAGAAGGGTGAGCAACGCAATAACGCTGGTATAAGCCGCCGCACAATCGGACCGACCGACTTGAGTGACATCTTGCGGTAGGATTTCTAAGCTTTCGAGCGGTGCCCCCCACAGGGGTGGTAATGTGTTCTGTCCTTATGGATAAGGTCGGGGACAAAATGCTCCTTCTTATGAGGTACTCGGGGGTCAAGATGCCAGTAAAAATAATTGCTATGTCATTCCTGTGAAAATTTACTAAGCGATCATGTCCTCAGAAATACTGATCGGCAACACCACTTCAGATGTGTTTATCACTTATCATCATATCCATCACGTCAGTATGTATGTACAACGTACATTTACACTTGTCAAATTAACAGTTGCGTTTCAGCTCTTGATTGCCAATAATTTAGTTTCACCCATATTTCCGACGAAAACAAAAGTCCGGACAGTTGCTTCCCGGGGACCGGGGCCGGGGTACTTGTGCATTTGCAATGTAGTCCGACTGTCAGGACAGTGGATGTTACTGTTTTGGGACTTTCGAAAACTAAAAGGGCTAGAAAGACGTGAAAAGGGCGTCCGCAATCTCTTGACGAGCACATTCGAACCTAATTCAGATATTTTTTGTTCAAGTCAATATTGTGGTCACCAGATGTCATCAAAGGTCAGATTTTCCAGTTTCAGGACTTCGCTCCAGAAACCCCCAGATATCACAGGCACCATGACAGCTAGGAACAAACGGAAAAAGCAATGGTCTTGCAAAAGCTCTTGCAAAAATGTAGTCCCCAAGATGTCCTCAGATTTTAGATCAGGCCAATAGTTGATGCTCCAGAACTCTTCAAATGTCAAAATGGCAATTTAAAAAAGCAGTTTATCATGAATAGCTTTTTACCTAATAACGACAAGGCAATAATTTTGACGCCATCGTGTTTTTCCGTCAAGGTACCAGTGTTCGTCACGGGCCCACCAACGCCCAGCCCGACCCGGCCTAGGCCCATGAACACCAAGCCTAGGCCCGGACCAGGCTCGGTCAAATATATAATATTGAGGCCCAGGCCCGGTCCGGCCCGTTCAGATTAACAATCGCCCTACGGGAGCTTTTCACCTTTGCCCTACGGGGGGCCTGACAGGCTCCCCTGTTAACTTCCAAACCAAGTAACTTAGAGCAATTCGGTAAGAACCAGCATGTTGCCTGTCATGAGAAGAATCTAACAGTATGCGATTTTTAGGTTTCAGGGCAACGGGTAACATTCCAGGTCAAGTGAATGACCTCTGATTTACCACGTCCAGAACTGCGATTTTGCTCTTCAGAAAACCTCAAAATTAGAAATTTATCAATGTAAATAAAAAGAAATGTTCCTGGACCAGTTTTGCGTCAGAAATACAGAAAAGGTATTTATGTGTTCGTATCTTTTCAAAACAAGTCAAAAAATTTTTTTTTTGTTAAATGCGTCATCAGTTTCTTACACTTAGGGAGCCATCACTCAGTCAAAAATGAAGATATTGCTTTGAAATTTGGTATGGGTATTGCCCATACTCAGTTCTCTCACATATATTCCGGATTTTCTAATATCTTTGAAAAGTTTTATTTTGTGGGGATTTTTCCAAAACAAATCATTTTGTTATTCTTTTTCATTTTCTTTTTCTCATTTTGTTTAATTTTGTTTTAAATTTTGTTTTTCCAAAACAAATCATTTTGTTTTTAGTTTTGGGGGTGAAAACCCAAAATTTTGCAAATCACAGATTGCCATTTGAAAGAAAATGCCATTTTGTATCTTTGGTGAATTGCGTTTGCAATTTGCTTTAAAACTCTTTTTTCTACGATTTTGCAAACATTTCTCATTTTTTACCAACATGTCATGAAAACATGATTATTTCCCACTACGTAACCAATTTCAATTTAATTTTTCCAGCATACGATAATTGT